>JAAFCF010003879.1:3036-14660 GCA_013389785.1 Helicorthomorpha holstii
AACCGACAGGCAACGACACATTGTTCATGCTGGTACCTTCTGCCAGCATTCTGTGTTCTGCCGCGATCTGTGGTGCATGCTGGCGATCAAACTCGGAAAGCACCATTTGCACAAACGGGGTCAATACCTGTTTGTCAGACAGATGCAGATTGCCTGCTACAGAAGTACGGGAAAGGTTCTCACGGTAGATATCAGACAACTGACGCGAACTGGCCACAGGTACAGTGATGTGCGGTGTGCCCTGCGGGTTGTAACCCATGCTGGAAAGCTTGCGGGCTGCAACGATCTTATTCCCGCTGGCGATCTGCGCCTCGGCCAGCTTCTTCACCTGGTCTTCCGTCATGTCGGCCGTGATCAGGTCACTGACCGCTTCAGCCAGTTCTTTTTTAAGGTTGTCATCCAGATCCTTCGCGGCCTGGATGGTATCGGACAGCAGCTTACGCCGTGATGCCAGGGTCTCTGCCAGTTGTTTGGCTGTGCTCTGCGCTGCAGCCAGTTGGCGATTAACGATATCTGCAATAGCCTGGTCACTGACACCCGTTGTGGTCGACAACTGGATGGTTAGCGGCTGGCTTTGTGTGCCTTCACTCAATTGTCGGCTGATCTGGTCAGCCAGATCCCCAGCCTGTGCCTCTAACTCTTCGCACAGTTTGATAGCCTTGGCCTCATCATCAGAGGCCGATTCCAGCGCTTTTTCTGCGGTGGAAAGAATAATCTTGATAACTTGCTCAGACAGTTTTTTGCCTTCGAGCTTTTTGCGGAGTGCTTCCAGATGCTTTTTCATAGTATCGCTTGCCTCGTTTAATAAGCGTGTAATCAAATTTGGATGTATCAGCACGGGGGACTCGTCATCTGTCGCACACGACAGCTGCACAGGGTCCAAACGCTTGATCACCGGTCGCAAGGTGAGGCCAGCGCCATGCAAAACAGGGCCATGGTGTTGGCCCTTTTCGTTGTCGACAAAGTCTTCGTCATAATCGGCGGACAGATAGCGCATGCCACGCCTACGCACAGCATCGCGGCCGAACTCGGTCCACTCCACCTGTGCGCGCAAACGTGAATCCACAACAGCCAGCTTCAAAATACGGGCTGCGGCGCCATCGGCTGGCTGGTGGCTCACATCAAGAAAAACATCGACGCCCAGCACACGAGCATCAAAATTCCTGACCATTGCCAGCAGCATTTCATGGGTGATGTCGAACCACCCATAACGCGTATCGTGAAACCGCCCGGCACGGGTCACCGTGACCCAAGAGGTTTCTTTATCGTCACCCGGTAACGCCACTACCCCTGACAACAGCTTGACGCGCCGCTGTTGGGGTTGAGCTAATTGAATTCGTCGTCGTAATGTCATCGCCATGTATTTGGGGAGCGTGACAGGGAAAAGGGAGGTAAACCCCGCCACGCTTTTCACAACAAAGGAGTTGCCATATAGGCAGGCTCAGTATTGACGATGCGAGGTGGTGAAATAAGGGGTGATTTTGTTGGTATGGTTATCGCAATATGAATATCGATTTAAGCGATAATGTTGCTTTACCAAGGAGGAATAATGAGAACAGCCCTATTTTTTGGTTTATGTGCTGCTTTGGTTTCTAGTGTAGTGCTTTCGAATTATTGGAACTAACAATAAAGTTATATGTCATATATGCATTCTCTGAACGGAGTGCCTAAAATGAGAACAGCCTTGACGATAGTAGTGAGCGACGAACAGCGAGCGCATCTGGAAAGTTTGGCCCGATCACAAACCCTTGATGTACGCACAGCCCGGCGAGTCCGTATTGTGTTGTTGGCCAACGAAGGCTTTGGAGACCGAGAAATAGCGCATCAGTTGAACATTGGACGAATTCAGGTAGGGCGTTGGCGCAATCGTTTTGCGGCAGGTGGTGTGCAAGCGATTCTGGCAGACCTACCACGTAGTGGTCGCAAAACGCGTATTGATGCGGCTCAAATCGTTGAACTGACTACGCAGACCCAGCCTGAAGGTGCTACTCACTGGAGTACGCGCAAGCTCGCTACGCATCTGGGCATTTCAGACACAACAGTCCTCAAAGTGTGGCACGCCCATGGCCTGAAGCCGCATCTGCTGGAGAGCTTCAAAGTGTCGCGTGATCCGCAGTTTGTTGAGAAACTCCAAGAGATCGTCGGATTGTATCTGTCTCCCCCCGAACATGCCCTGGTATTGTGTTGTGATGAGAAGAGCCAAGTGCAGGCACTTGATCGCACTCAGCCTGGCTTACCTCTGAAGAAGGGGCGCGCACAAACGATGACGCATGACTACAAGCGCCACGGCACGACCACTTTGTTTGCCGCCCTAAGCACATTGGACGGTTCCGTCATCTACCGCTGTGCGCCGCGTCACCGCCATATCGAATGGTTGGAGTTTCTGCGCCAGATTGACCGCGAAACGCCCAAAGATAAGAGTTTGCATCTGATTTGCGACAACTATGCCACCCACAAGCATCCAAAAGTCATAGCATGGTTAGATAGGCACCCACGCTTTCATTTCCATTTCACCCCCACTTCTGCCTCGTGGTTGAACATGGTTGAGCGCTTGTTTCGCAGCATTTCTACCGATCGCCTTGAACGAGGCGTCTTCCGTAGTGTAGCTGAGCTGATCGCCGCTATCGAAGAGTACATCGCCCTGCATAATCGCCATCCCAAGCCATTTATCTGGACGGCTAAAGCGCATGACATCTTGCAGAAAGTCATGCGTGCCAATCGCAACATTGGTTCCAAGAAAAACGAAGCACTACACTAGTAGTGTATTTCAAAATAAGCTCAAGGAATGAAATGAACGCCTCCCCCATCCAGTGAAGAGCCGCTGAATTGAGATGGTGGATCCTCACGGGCCGACGGCATCAAAGTGCCCAGATATTGGAAGATCATAGAGGTCTTCACAGGCAAACCGGAGGATCCGAGATGAAGTCTACAGCGATTGGTGTGGATATAGCAAAGAACGTATTTCAGGTGCACTACGTGGATATGCAAACCGGCGAGATCATTAACAAAGCCCTCAAGCGGGCACAGTTCCTGGTGTTTTTTGCCAACCGGCCCCCCTGTCTGATTGGCATGGAAGCCTGTGGTGGCGCACACCACTGGGCACGGGAACTGATCAAGCTGGGCCATCAGGTCAAGCTGATGCCCGCGCGGCTGGTCAAAGCTTTCAATATCGGCAACAAGAACGATGCCGCTGATGCGCGGGCAATCTGGCTGGCTGTGCAGCAGCCATTGAAGGCGGTTGCTGTCAAAAGCGAAGCTCAACAGGCCGTGCTGGCATTGCACCGCATGCGGACCCAGTTGATCAAGTTTCGTACCATGCAGATCAACGGACTGCGTGGTTTGCTGGCTGAATATGGAGAAGTGATGGGCAAGAGCCGTGCAGCCCTAAACAAAGCCATACCGGGTGTACTGCATCGATTGTCCGAACGTCTTCCTGACATGCTGATTGAAACACTGCGCATGCAATACAACAGGCTGGATCAACTGGATGAGCAGATTGGCCAGATCGAACAACGGCTACGCCTATGGATGCGTGAAGACCAAGCCGTTCAAACCATCGCACAGATTCCCGGTGTAGGGCTGCTCACAGCGACGGCAGCGGTAGCCACAATGGGTCAGGCAGGAGCCTTCAAATCCGGCAGAGAGTTTGCCGCCTGGGTAGGACTGGTACCTCGACAAACGGGTTCAGGCGGCAAAGTTAATTTGCACGGTATTAGCAAGCGCGGTGATACCTATCTGCGAACGCTGCTGATTCATGGTGCACGAAGTGCGTTGACTCACTCCAAAGCCACTCAGGCGTGGGCAGAACCACTGCTCAGAAGACGGCCAACCAATGTCGTCATTGTCGCGCTGGCCAACAAAATAGCTCGCACGATCTGGGCGGTGCTGGCACATGGACAGAAATATCAACCAGGACACGTCAGTGTGAGGCCGGCATAGCCGACTGATGTGAAGATTAATTTTAACTTATGAGGATGACGTCGAAAGGTTGCGCAGGCAAACGTATGTGATGACTCAGACAGGTCGGACCGGGACTGGCTAAACCTGAATGCTGTAAAGAGCAAAAAGCTCGTGAAAGGAATGAGGTGTCAGTCAGCGGATTTCATCGGGGCCCGCAGCAGGAAACAAAAGCTGCAACAAGGCCGGATATAGAGCTGCATTCCATCTCTCTTGTCAAAACACACACAAAACCTGCTCAAACAGGAGGCGTTCATATAGAGGCGTTCATATAGAATACGGCATGATCTGTTCAATGAGCCGCAAGGGCAATTGTTGGGATAATGCTCCCACGGAAAGCTGGTTTAACAGTTTCAAGAATGAACGCTATCACGGCTATCGCTACGCCACTCATGCTGACATGAAGGCTGCCAGCTTTGAATATATTGAAGTGTTTTATAATCGAATCCGTCAGCATTCAACTCTGGGTTATTGCTCTCCAATGCAATATCTTGAGCGCTGGCGAACTCAACAATATCAGCACAAAATGGCTGCATAAACATCACCTCTTGGCAGACGAAATTCAGAGGGAAGCTCAATGATCAAAATGCCAGCAGATGATTTCATTTTCATCCGTCCAGACTTTCTCCTGAATCGTGTCGTCAAAGATTAATACGGCATCCTCTTTCTCTATCTGACGAACGACTGATTTAACCTCATGCCACAAATCCTTTGAACTGTATTCACGCTCAGATAAAAACCGGGTGATTTTGTCGTGACTGACCGCGCCATCAAGCATCGATGATAAACCCGTCGCCGTCGCATGACTGCTCGTGCTGATCAGATAATCTGTGTATAAATCCAACTCTGCTTTTTTCATGCTTAAACAATAACAAGTCTTTGACTCTGCGTAACATCAGTTATTAATACAAAAATAGAAAGCTTATCTTCAAAAACTAATCAATATTTTCTTGTCTGGGATAATACTCCTGGTGCGAACCCTAGTCGTTTTTTACTGAAAGGCAATGCTGAAAAAGCATGTGTAATATCTTTTATGCCTTTCTCTGATAGCTATCGATTTAGCTCAGAAAAAATAAATGCATTGCCAAAATATGTAACTACACAGGATAGAGCACCATATGGATTCTTTTCGACTGAAGTTAAATACAAATTAAATGAAAAGGGTGAGTATTATCCCTATAGGTGTTTTAAGATTTTCAACAACAAGAAAAATAAAAAAATAAATTGTAAAGCGGCATTTGTTAATAATTGAATCTCTTCGGGGAAAGTTCCCCGCCGCTTGCAACAAAGGCAGTCTGAAAGACTGCAGGGTGAAAAGAGTTGTTAATACCCCGTCCCTTGGGGCGTGGGTGTTTTATTTTGCTTTATGCGGCAATATTTCAAATGGTGTCTGCGTTAATTTTTAGTTTGTCTAGATAATCAGCCCAAAGTTGCATCATGATTCTGCGTTCTTTCAAAAACTTTGTTCGGTTATAAGCAGACCCCAATGCATCGGGAACGGTATGTGCTAACTGGTGCTCAATGACTTCTGGCTTTTGGTGCAATTCTTCATGCAGGATGGTTCTGGCCATTGCCCGAAAACCATGTCCAGTTATTTCTGTCTTGGTGTCATAACCCATCCGACGAAGGGCTGCATTAATTGCTGCATCACTCATAGCGCGTTTAGGGTCTCGCCCTCCCGGAAAAACAAACCTGCCATGACCTGATAGTGGCTGAATTTCTTGTAGAAGTTTTACGGCCTGTAGTGACAAAGGTACAAGATGCAAAGTCTTTGTTTTTGTGACCAAATAGCGCCACTCTGCTTTATCGAGGTCTATATCGGCCCACTGAGCTTGTCTTAGCTCGCCGGGGCGTACAAATAGTAAGGGTGCAAGTCGTAAGGCACATTGCACGGTGAGTGTTCCACGGAATGCATCAATAGCACGCATCAGTGCCCCTACATTTGCTGGGTCGGTAATGGAAGCAAAATGCTCTTGCTTGACTGGTGGCAGCGCACCACGCAGTTCAGCAGATGGGTCACGTTCTGCGCGCCCCGTTGCAATGGCATAGCGGAATATTTGCCCGCAGTCGCCGCGAACGCGATGTGCAGTATCGAGTGTCCCTCGTCCTTCTATACGACGAATGACTGCCAGCAATTCAGGAGGTGATATTTCGGAAACAGGCTTGCCGCCGATCCAAGGAAAAACATCATTTTCCAAGCGACGAAGCAAACGGCTGGAATGAGTATCTGCCCAAGTGTGGAGATTCTTGTTAAACCACTCGCGGGCAATCGTTTCAAATGAATTAGTAGCACGTAGAACCTTGGCAGCAAGTACCGCTTTTTTGTTCTCGCTAGGGTCAACACCTTGCGCGAGTAGCTTACGTGCTGCATCACGTTTTTCTCTGGCATCCTTTAAGCTGACATCAGGATAAACACCAAAGGAAAGTAGCTTTTCTTTCCCCAAGTAACGATATTTGTGTCGCCAGTATTTTGAGCCATTGGGATGTATCAGCAGAAACAAGCCTTTCTCGTCAGGCAATTTATATTGTTTATCTGCTGGTTTTGCTTTACGAATTGCGGTATCTGTCAGGGGCATTGGGGGTATCTCCAATGGCAGCATTGCCATATACCCCCGTTTTATACCCCCATGTACCCCCGGATTGCAATACATTTTGTTAGATTTGTTTGGACGTAAAAAAAGCCAGAACCTTTTGTTTTATAGGTCTTCTGGCTTTTGTTGGACTGTATAGGATATATTCTGGATGGGCGGTACTGGGATCGAACCAGTGGCTTCCACCGTGTGAAGGTGGCACTCTACCGCTGAGTTAACCGCCCCTTTGAAGCAGCAGGAACCTGCTGCTTTGAGAGAGGCGTGATTGTAGCGAGCTTCGTTCCTGTCGTCAAAAACTTTATAAAGCCCTAGAATAAAGAGTCTGTCTAATCCTTCTTGAAATAAAAATGACTTCTACCGTTCGTACCCGTTTTGCTCCCAGTCCCACCGGTTTCCTGCACATTGGTGGTGCCCGTACAGCCTTGTTCGCATGGGCTTTTGCCCGGCATTTTGGTGGTCAGTTTATTTTGCGTATCGAAGATACGGATGTGGCCCGTTCTACACAGGAAGCCGTGCAGGGGATTCTGGATGGAATGAAATGGCTTGATCTGGAGTGGGACGAGGGGCCTTTCTACCAGATGCAGCGCATGGATCGTTATAAACAGGTGGTAGCGCAGATGCTGGAGCAGGGCACAGCTTATCGTTGCTACATGTCGCAGGAGGAGCTGACAGCACTACGCGAGGCACAGGCTGCCCGCAATGAGAAACCTCGTTACGATGGAACCTGGCGCCCGGAGCCCGGCAAAATTTTACCGCCTGTTCCAACTGACGTGGAGCCGGTGATCCGCTTCAAGAACCCGATTGATGGCGTAGTGGCCTGGGACGATCTGGTAAAAGGCCGGGTGGAGTTTGCCAATGCCGAGCTGGATGATCTGGTCATTGCCCGGCCGGATGGTTCGCCTACCTACAATTTCTGCGTGGTCGTTGATGATCTGGATATGAAGATTTCGCACGTGATTCGTGGCGATGATCATGTCAATAACACGCCACGGCAGATTAATATTCTGAAGGCATTAGGTGCGCAAGTGCCGCAATATGCGCATTTGTCGATGATTCTGGATGAGCATGGAAGAAAACTGTCTAAGCGTTATAACGCGGTGAATGTGATGGAGTGGGAGGCCAAGGGTTATCTGCCCGAAGCAATTACCAACTACCTCGCTCGTTTGGGCTGGAGTCATGGCGATGACGAGATTTTCTCCCGTGAGCAGTTCGTCAAATGGTTTGATCTGAACCACATCACGCCTTCTGCCGCGCAGTTCAATACTGAAAAACTGAACTGGCTGAATGCTCATTACATCAAGCAGACCGAGCCTGCTGTGCTGGCGCAGGATATTCAAAAGCGACTGTCTGCACGCGGTATCTCAGTGCAGGGCGGGCCGGATCTGGTCGCCGTAGTGGCTTTATATCGCGAGCGAGTGTCGACACTGATTGAACTGGCCAATTGTGTTGAGCCGTTCTACAAGGCTGTTACACCTGCTGAAGAATTAAGCGTTCAGCATTTCACGGATGTAGCACTGGATGCACTCTCCGCCTTGGCTGCACGTTTGCAGAATGTGGCCTGGGACAAAGCAACATTGAATCAGGCCATCAAGGACACCTGCACTGACAAGGGTTTGAAGATGCCACAGGTGGCGATCCCGCTACGTGTCAAACTGTTGGGTGTGCCACAAACACCTTCCATCGATGCCGTGTTGGAGGTAATGGGGCGCGATCTGGTGTTATCGCGTTTGAGTTGATATATGAAGAAAATCCTCTTGGGATTACTTGTTGCGATAGGGTCAATAAATGCATCCTGGGTACAGGCTGCAGACTCTTCCTGTAATCGCATTACCATGGTCAATGCCTATTACGGCACTTCATCCAGGCAGTGCGATGCCACCATGGCCGTGCGGCGTCTGTTGAGGCAAAACGGCGATGGTCGTAGTGTGGAATTCAAGGTATCAAATAATCTGTGCGGTGATCCTGCACATGGAAAGTCAAAGACGCTGACGGTGGAATATGCTTGTGGCAATCCGCGTTATTGCGAGGATAAACCCCGGATCGCAACCGCCGATGAGTTCCATACCTTATCTATGAGTTGCAACAGCATAAATAGATAATTTTCAATTCATATTTTCTATGATGTTCTGAATGTGTTTATTTTGCTGGTTATTAAAAATCATTTGTAAAAAGAAGGTAGCCATGTTGTTACTGGATCAACTTGCCGAACAGCGTATCGAGCAGGCGATTGATCGGGGTGAGTTCGACAATCTGCCCGGTGCAGGTCAGCCTTTGCCAGAAGAGGATATGACGCTGGTGGCAGAGGAAGAACGCATGGCCTACCGCATTCTTAAAAATGCCGGCTACATTCCACCAGAGCTGGAAATGCACAAACAGGCTGTAGGTCTGGCCATGCAGATTGCCACCGCAATGAAAGGCAGTAAGGGTGTCCAACTTGAACAGCAGTTGACACCACTTGCAGACAAACTGGCACGCATCAATCTTTTGCTGGCTGAAAGAGGCTGCACGCAATTGATGGTTCCTTCCGAATATCTCGACAAGCTGGTTTCACGCTTGTGATCGCCTCATTTGACTGCCTCAACTTCCACTATGCAAAATCTGATTGAATGCTTACGCCATATCGTTAGGCCGGAACATGTGCTGACCGATGAGCAAACCCTGCAACCTTTTCTGGTGGATTGGCGCGGACGTTATCGGGGCTCTGCGGCGTGCGTGGTACGCCCGTCGTCCACTCAGCAAATGTCAGAAGTGGTGCAAGCCTGTGTGGCGGCGAATGTGCCAATGGTACCGCAGGGCGGCAATACGGGGCATGTCGGTGGTGGAGTACCACGTCAGCAGGATGCTGGTTGTGTATTGATCAGTACTACGCGACTGAATCGTCTGCGTGAGATCGATACCGCTAATAAGACGATGACATTGGAGGCCGGTTGCACTTTAGCTTTTGCACAAGAGAAAGCAGCCGAGCATCAATGTCTCTTCCCACTGTCATTAGCGGCTGAGGGCAGCTGCCAGATTGGTGGAAATCTGTCGACCAATGCTGGTGGCATTCACGTACTGCGCTATGGAAATATGCGTGAGCTGACATTGGGACTGGAAGTCGTATTGCCTGATGGTCAGATATGGGATGGCCTGCGTGGCCTGCGCAAAGACAATACGGGTTATGACCTCAAGCAGTTGTTTATCGGAGCAGAGGGCACGCTGGGGATCATTACGGCGGCGGTTCTTAAGCTGTTTCCTTTGCCGCGCTCACGCGTGGTGGCGCTGGCAGCGGTGGATGATGTGTGCGATGTGGTTGATCTGCTGTCGTTTATGCGTGAAGCATTAGGAGAGCGGTTGGCAGCATTTGAAATGATGGCCCGACCTGCGCTGGAGGTGGTGCTTAAACATATCCCGAATGTGAGCGATCCTTTTCAGCAACGCTACCCATGGTATGTGTTGATGGAGCTGACCAGTCCTGATTCGGAGTCAGTCTTGCAAACCCAGGTTGAAGAAACGCTGTCTGCTGCGCTGGATAAACGGATGGCATACGATGTGGTGATGGCCCGCACCGAAGCACAGGAACGGGCGTTATGGGCGCTGCGGGAGAATATTTCGGAAGCGCAACGTATGGAAGGTTTCAGCATCAAGCATGACATTTCACTGCCCGTCAGCAAGATGGAAACATTTCTCGACGCGTCGGAAGCCGCTTTGCGAAAAGCCTTTCCACAAGCCAGGCCGATTGTTTTTGGACACGTCGGCGACGGTAATCTGCATTACAACCTGTTTGGAAGTATGAACGGGTCACGTGAAGAGTACGCAGCTTTTATGCAGAAAACGCCTGAAGTGAATCGACTGGTGCATGATCTGGTGAATCAGTTAGGCGGTTCTATTTCAGCCGAACACGGCATTGGCCAGCTTAAGCGGGAAGAGTTGATGCATTACAAATCCCCGGTTGAAATGGCGCTGATGCGTTCAATTAAAGATGCGATTGATCCAAAAGGGTTGATGAATCCCGGAAAGGTTGTTTGATGAACAAAACACAGATAAAGAAAGTTAAATCCGTTATTAAAAAGTGGCTCGTAGATATGGACAAAATAGAAAGGTTGCCTGAAGAAATCACGGCACTTAGTTTTTGTCTTTATGAACCTTATGGTGTAACGCTTAGTGGATCAAAACTCTATGATGCTGAAAATGCAGATTGGGCATGCGTAGAAGATTTCAGGCCTAAACATAATGATTGTCCCAATATAGAAATACCTTCAGACATAGGCTGGGAAATTGTTTTGCAAACTGTGACTGTTATTTTAAAAGAGCTTGTTTCTGAGCTTGATGGGCTTAAGATTCTAAAAGTGGAACATATAGCCGCTGGGTTTTGTGATGGGGAGTTGGTCGTCATCAAGTAATGAGCGAGGACGTCCGCGCTCTAATCAGTGATTAAATCGAAATGGCGTTCGCTAGTGACTTTGGCCTGGAAAATTGCCTCACCAGGACAAAACATTCTTTTTCTCCCATTCCGCCATATGATTTTTACGTAACAACTCAAACTCAGCAGGTTGCACGACATAAGCCTGCAAACTTTGGTATTCAGAGGGAGTAATCCAGTCTTTGATTGAACCGTCGTAGAACACCAACGCGTTATTCACCATGAATATCCCCTGGTTGATGCCCTTTTTCTTCAGGATCGGATTGGACTTTACAAATACCATGGTCTTGAGTTGATAACGTGCAGAATCAATCGAGCTGGCTTCTGCAAAAGAATTCCGGTCAACAGTGAGAACCTGTCCATTTGCCTGCCTGAATACCAGCAATTCCGGATTGAAGAAAATCAAAGTGGATTGTGCCTCAATACTTCGAGGTTCCAGTTGGTACATAAACTCATAAAACTGCTGTTTATCCCGAAACCATAAAACATCGTCGTCAAATTTCATATAAGGCCGTAAAGTCTGGATATCCAGCTTCAGCTCTTTTGCATTGATCTGGGTTGTTTTATAACGTTCGACGAGATAAGCGTAAGCGTCCGGTTTTAACCGTCTAGCATTGTGATGGCTGATCGTAGAAGCTAATGTAAGCGGACGCTTGCTGGTGTCCGCTTAATTT
>JAAFCF010003886.1:0-10521 GCA_013389785.1 Helicorthomorpha holstii
TCGCCACGCCTTGCCCATCTTGGTTGCCGAGCCACCGCGCACAGCCAACCCACTGGTGATGGCGCGCTCCAGCCAGAACTGCGCCGGATGGTCGCGCCACTTGCGGGCATCCTCGGCGTCCAGATCGTGCTCGGTAGTGAGCAGGTCGCTGTTCTTTTTCGACTCCGCCAGGGTGGATCGAAGCTGCGACACCACCGCGTCGCATTCCTGTTCGATGGCATCAGGGTTCTGCAGACCGTGCACGAACAGCTCGTCGAAGATCGGGTCGGCTTCGACCGAATCCATCACGTCGGCTGCCTTGTCGACGCCAAACTCCTGCGCGATGACCTCCAGCTTTTCTTCCAGCACCTGACGCACGCGATGCTCCACGGTGTCTTCAAGCACGAAGTTGATGGCACGTACCACATGCTTCTGGCCGATACGATCCACCCGGCCAATGCGCTGCTCGATCCGCATCGGATTCCACGGCATGTCGAAGTTGACGATGACGTGGCAGAACTGCAGGTTCAAGCCTTCACCACCGGCGTCCGTCGAAATCAGCACGCGCACATTCTTGGAGAACGCCTGTTGTGCACGAGTGCGGGTTTCCAGATCCATGCTGCCGTTGAGCGCCGTCACCGAGAAGCCACGGCTCTCCAGGAAATCGGCCAGCATCGCTTGGGTGGGCACGAACTCGGTGAAGATCAGCACCTTCAGCGCCGGATCGCCTTCTTCTTGCTGCAGCTTGTAGATCAGCTCCAGCAGCGCTTCGGCCTTGGCGTCGGTGCCGGCGGCCTCGGTTTCGCGGGCCAGCTCCAGCAGCATCTCGACTTCAGACTTCTCCAGCTCCCAGCCGCTGGACTGCATGGCCAGGTCCACCTGTGACTGGCCGTCGAGGTCTGCCCACTCGTCGGTGCTGGTGTGCTCAAACAGGTTGGCCTGCGGCTGCGGTGCATCAAGCAGGGCCTGGCGCTTTTCCAGCGTGGTGCGGATGGCCGCTGTGCTGGATGTCACCAGCCGTTGCATCAGGATCATCAAAAAGCCGATGTGGCGCTGCTTGGCCGCCATGGCCTGGTTGTAGCCGTGGCGCACATAGTCGGTTACCGCCTCATACAGACGCTGCTGCGCGCCGTGGCGTGCCTGCCAGGCCACCGCCTGCAGCCGGGTGACACGCGGCTTGAACAGCGGCTGGCCTTCGGCGTTGATCGACACACGCTTCTCGGTGCGGATCACGAAGGGCCGCACCCGGTCACGGCTGACACTGCTCTCGTCCGGGAAGGCTTCGCGGTCCAGCAACTGCATCAGCCGCATGAACTGGTCGGTTTTGCCCTGGTGCGGTGTGGCTGACAGCAGCAAAAGATAGGGCGACGCCTCCGCCAGCGCGGCGCCCAGCTTGTAGCGTGCCACCTGTTCAGTGCTGCCGCCCATGCGATGGGCTTCGTCGATGATGACCAGATCCCACGACGCCGAAATCAGGTCCTCGAAGCGCTCGCGGTTGTAGGTGTTGAGTTGCTCCAAGCTCCAGCCGCGCCGGCCCTCCAGCGGCTTCACCGAATCCAACGAGCAGATCACCTGGTCGTGCATGCGCCACAGGTTCTCTTCCTCGCCCGCACCGCCGCTGCGCCACTGGCGGAAGGCCGCCAGCTCGGACGGTTCGATGAACTGAAACGTCTCACCAAAGTGCTGGCGCATCTCCGCCTGCCATTGGCGCACCAGTCCCTTGGGCGCCACCACCAGAATGCGCTTCACACGGCCACGCAACTTCAATTCGCGCAGCACCAATCCAGCCTCAATGGTCTTGCCCAAGCCCACCTCATCGGCCAGCAGGTAGCGGATACGGTCGCGGCTGATGGCACGGTTCAGTGCGTAGAGCTGATGCGGCAGCGGCACCACGCTGGACTGGATCGGTGCCAGCAGCAGGTTGTCCTCCAGCGCATCCAGCAGCTTGGCGGCCGCCGTGGTGTGCAGAATCTGCTCCACACTCGGGCGCACGCTTTCCAGCGCGGCCAGGTCAAGCGCCCGTGCACGTACCACCGCGTCCTTGGCGGGCAGCCATACGCGGTAGGCCAGCTCGCCCCACACGTCCTGCCGTTCGATCACGCGGCACGGGGATGCTTGCCGGGTGAACCAGCACCAGTCGCCAATGATGAAGTGGGTTCCTTCGCTCATTGCCCACCCAATTCGCGTTCGATCTGCTCGATGCTGGGCAGATTGGTTTGCAGCTCCTTGGGCAAGGATTCCAGCAGCTTGTATTCGGCCACGCCCATGGGCTGGGTTTTGTCGCCCAAGGCGTATTCGGCCACTACTTCGTTCTTGCTTTTGCACAACAGCAGGCCGATGGTGGGCGCGTCCTGCTCGGCTTTGATCTGCCGATCCACTGCCGTGATGTAAAAACTCAGCTGCCCCAGGTGCTCGGGCTTGAACTTCTCGGCCTTCAGCTCGATCACCACATAGCAGCGCAGCTTGAGGTGGTAGAACAGCAGGTCGATGAAGAAGTCATCGCCGCCCACTTCCAGGTGCACTTGCCGCCCGACAAAGGCAAAGCCCGCGCCCAGCTCCAGCAGAAACTGGGTGATGTGTTTGACCAGCGCCGATTCGATCTCGCGCTCGTCGGCCTCGCTGCCCACATCGAGAAAATCGAACAGGTACGGGTCTTTGAGCGACTGCTGGGCCAGATCGCTGCCCGGTGCGGGCAGGCGCTCGACGAAATTGGTGATGGCCTGGCCGCTGCGCTCCAGCCGCCGGGTTTCGATATGGATGTTCAGCACATTGCGTGACCAGCCGTGCTCGATGGCGGCCTGTGCATAGGCCAGGCGCATTTCCGGCGCTTTCAGCTTGGTGAGCAGCACCAGGTTGTGGCCCCAGGGCAATTGTCCAACAGCCTGTTGGACAATTTCAGCCTCCGGCCAGGCCTCGGCGAACGCCCGCATATACATCAGGTTCGCGCGGGAAAAGCCCTTCATGCCCGGAAACGCCACCCGTAGATCATGCGCCAGCCGCTCGATGACCTTGCTGCCCCAGCCAAGTGCTGCCTGCCGCTGCAGGATGTCGCGGCCAATCTGCCAATAGAGCTGTACCAGCTCGCGATTGACCGCCAGCGCGGCGCGCTGCTGCGCGCCATGGATGCGGCTTTTCAGCTCATCCAGCCAGGGCGCATAGCCTTCGGGGATGGGCAGCAGCGATACGGCCTGATCAGTTTGGGAGGGGCGTTTGGCCATTTACGCTTCCTCGCTGCGCGTCAGCGCCATGTCGTACAGGGTCAGCAGCTTTTCGTCTTCTTGCAGCGCGGCGTCGGGCACTTTGGCGGCGATGTCGATAATCGTCTGATAGTCCTTACTGCCCCATGCCGTTCTGAAACCAGCGCGCAGCGCTTCCAGGCGGAACTCCTTCAGGCGACGGCCAGTGAAGGCGCGGTACTGATCGAACTCCTTGAGCAGTGCCTTTTCGCGCTTCTTCTCAAGGTCTTGTGCCTTGTTCGGGTCGGGCACGTACCAGCGATCCTTGGCCTTGGCCACAAGGGCTGGGCTGTTCTTCTCCAGCCCGCGCAGATCCTTGTGATTGGTCGAGAGGTAGCTGTGGATCTGGCTCGGCACTTCGCCCGTGCCGTCGTACTGAATGAAGTTGTCTTCAAGCAAAGCAGCAAGTTCCGGTTTCGATTCGTGCTTCTTCCAGCCTGCTCCGAGCTGACTGATGAAATCGGTGTGAACTTCTTGATAGGTTGACGGGCGACGCTTCAAGAAATCCGTGAGCCAATCAATCGCGCTGCGCTCATCGGAAACGAACAACTCCATCTGCGGTGCAATAGCCACCTGCATACGCTTCTTGTCGTACTCGGCTACCTGGTCAGGCAAAAACACCATTCCATCGCGTTCAACAAAACGCTGCATGAGGCCCGATTGGAACTCATGAGATGACATGGGTACCGGTGTGTTGTGTCGTACAAACCAAGCCACCATTCGGTCAAAGATGATGCGTGGATCGCGCTCAACAATAAATTCCAACTCTCCAGCTCGAATTTTTACTGTTGGCAGATAACCCAGGTGAGTTCTTACGAAATCCCAAGCAGATTCTTCGCTATTTGGGTTGGCTGCAAAACGATCTTCAAGCCCACCATTCGGTTTATAAGCGCTAATAATCAAATCTTGCTTAACTGCAGTTGTTGTGGTCACCGCTTTGAAGCTACCCTTTTTCTTATCGATTGCTGAAACATTGGCAACGACAAAACCAGCTTCTTGCAGGGCCGTCTGAATAGCATTCCAAACAGATGCCTGAGTATTGGAAAACTCGACCGTCATCCATCGGCCTGGCTTCAATACGCGATAGGCCTCCGAGAAACCTGCGCTCATTAATCTTCTGTAATCGTCGATTGATTTTCCTTGCTCTTTACTCTGAATCGCCTCACTAAGATTGTTGGTGGTTGCTCCAAGCCAGCTTTCCCAAAGAAAATTGAGCTCCGAGTACATTAAATTCCCGCCGAAGGGAGGATCAATAAAAATGTAATCTACCGAGCCTGATGGGATGCCCATGGCGAATGCGGAGCCAGTCGATACTACATATTTGTTCTTGTGGTTTCGAAGCACCTTGTCCATATCAGACCGGAGGCTCCACTTTTCAATAACATTCAGCTCAAGCGAAATTGATGGCGCATACAACGTTCCATCCAATGGTTTATCGACCTTCCCACCTTTTCCACTAAAGTAGTTAGAAACATTTAGCCTGCACAGCCGATTCACGAACTGATGGGTGGACGTAAAGCCGAACAGTAGCTGCCGTGCCAACGGCCCTGAGCAAAGGGATCTCAGAGCTGAGAGCGCAATCAAATTTCTGTGGGTGTAGAAGTGGTGGGAATGGGTCACGCCAATAGGATCATTCCTGCGCGTTTCCGCACCTTCTGGCATTCTTGTGGTCGGATACTTGTCCTGAATTTCGACGCTACTTATCTTATTAATGAGTGCGAGGTCTACTTTGTCCGGACGTTTCTCGTGCCTTTGCCTACCAACACTGTAGTTTATTAAAACGGGCACTTGCTTAGCTTGCTTGATATTTTGACCAAGCCCTAGGTCAATTTTTGTTTCCCAAGCTCTGCCCATTTCTTTTTTTCCGAATCGGGCGTTGCAGCTTGGGCACGTAAGTTCATCTTTAACGCCGCCGTTTTCATGGTCGAGTGCAACATCAAAGAAGACAATCTCATGTGCGCATTCGGGGCAAGAAAATACATCAGACCAAACGGTATAGTTGATCCGTGCGGACGACCCTGCCTTTGAAAGATCTGGCGCAGAATTGCGCTCAACTAAAAGCAAAGCCGCATCTAGTTGCTTTTCGGTTGGCTGATGGAGCGTCTGGTACATCCATCCATATTTCTCCTGGATGATGTTTGTGATTTGTTCTGTTGCAGATTCAAGCTCGTTGATGTCGATGGATGCGTTGAAGTTATATGCAATGAATCCGCCAATCGTGGATAAGTCATTGAGGACTGGAATCCGTGGGCCAAGTTTTGAAATGGCGCGCAACTCAGTCTTTCCATTCTCATTGACGCGATCAAAAACCGTCCCTTTATCATCCACCGTGTACCCAAGTGACTCCACGGCTCTCCGATCTCCGCAAAGCTGTGCAGCGACTCCCGTCATTCCAGTTCCACAGAAGGAATCAAGGACAAGCTCCCCTGGTTGCGTGTAATGCAACAAATAGCGCATGATCGCTTTATGGGGCACCTTAGTGTGATAGCTATGCGCGTTGTAAATCGGATCGTTTTTTCCTTCGCTTACATCAGCAGTGAACGGCTCCACATGGCGACCTGCTGCTCTCGCCTTATATTCCGATCCATAGCTTTTTACGAAATCCATAAGAAATGGATTCGGGCAAGCCGTGTAGTATGGTGGATCAGATAGCGCTAGAATATTCTCGTCCGATCCGATAGGAAAACCTTCGATCTGCCGGAACTCAGGATCTTTGAGCTTTTCGGCAAGCAGCTTCAGGTAATGCTCTCGGCGAGCCTCATCACTCGGGAACGTCTGCCCGAGACATTCCACCGGGCCAGAATTTTGTTGTGTAGTGCTAAATAAATCAGTCATGTTTTTCCTCGGCGCTGTGGGCCTTGATTGCCGCATTCGCAGACTGCTTGACTGTGGCGGTCAGTTTGTCGATGGACTGGCGAACCCGCTCCAGTTCTTCCACCACAGGATGCTTGGGCACGCTGGTGCCGCTATAGGGGCGCAGATCTACGTGGGTCTTTTCGTTGTACTTGTTTTTCCCATACTCGTATTCGGCTGACACTTGGAACGTATGCGGACAAATCGTCAAATCAGCCCCGCTTGCAAATATCTCGACGCCCGTTCCAAGATCGAACAGCAGCTCCGACATCGGCGGCAGGCAGTCGATAGATTGCGAAAAAGCGGATTGCTTGGCGAGGTTGCGGCGATCAACTCGCTCGCCAAACTGAAAGAAATCCCGATCCAGGCGTAGCCGGAGATTCTGCGCAGGCGAGCGCCCCACGTTTGTGATCAGCATTTGGATGACAGGCGTGCCCATGCGCACCTGCACAGTCACGGCGACAAACGGGCGATTCTGACCCTCCATCTGCTCACGCATGGCACCCACTGCCGCGCGGTTGGCGCGCAGAATAAAAAACGTGAGCCCTGCAAATATCGCGGTCAACAGGACGTTGGCAAGCGTTAGCCATTCCGGCAAGTTCGCAGGCATCATCAATGCAGTGACATCATTCATTTAGAACGCTCCACCTTCTGCCGGAGCATCTTCGTCTGAAGCAGCTGCTATTTGTTGCCAGTCCTCTGCAATCTCCGTCCAATCCACCGTGCGCTCGACAGCCTCTATCTCGCCTTCTTCGTTCTCCTTCTTGCCTGACCATACTGCCCAAAAGTCCGGGTCGTCGGATTTGGGTCGTTGACCTTCGGGCAAGGCATTCATCTGCACCAACACGGGCAGCTCAGAGGCCCAACCCAGCAGAATGGCGTGGCGTGAGGGTAGCGAAGGAAGATCGCGCAGCAGACCTCGCAGATTGTCTGGAACTAGCTTGTGCACCAATTCCTGATCACGGTCGTTGCTGATGCGGTGCAACAGGTAACTATTGCATTGAGACAGCACTGTGGGTGATAACTCGCTGGGCCGCTGGGATGACAGCACCAAGCCCAGCCCGAACTTGCGCCCTTCGCGGGCGATTTTCTCGAACACCTGACAACAAATGGCGGCTGAATTCTGGTTCTCAGCATCATCGTGGTAGCGCTTGATGAATGTATGCGCTTCTTCCATCACCAGAACGGTAGGCAACGTTTTGCCGTGGTTGAGCTTGCGGTAGCGCTGCATGGCTTCCAGCGTCATACGGGCAATAACAGCGGTGACGATATGCACGACCTCAGCAGGCACCAGCGATAGATCGATGACGGTTACCGTGCCGTTGGACGCTTCGTTGTCGCCGATGGTGTTGGCTAGCCAGTGATGCAGCGTCATACCATCGGTATTGCCAGCGATGGTTTTCATACGGCTATCGGACAGAATTGTTCGAATGCGCATGAGCATTGTTTCAACGTACTCAGAAACTCCTAGCAGTTCAGCATTGGCTTCAACACTGCGCAGCAGTTGGTCGCCGGTGAAAGCGCGTGGTACGTCTGCATCGATCGGCAAAATATCGGTGTCGCTGCCGCCGAAGGCCGCATGAGCGGCTTTGGCTATGCCCAAAAATTCGTCGATCTCTGGTGCTGTGAAATCGTAGTTTGGATACTGGCCTGAACGTGCGTTGGTGAACGCGGCAATCTTGTCGCGTATTGCGCCTAGCGCCGCATTTTCATCCGCGGTGAATGAAGCATCGTTCCCCAAACCTTCTTGCCACCTCCTGGTCTTTTCAAAGAAGTTCTTGGGATGCGGAAAATTAGCCCAAGGGCGTCCGGCAGCGCGCTCAATCTGAATCACGCTGACCAGCGTGCGCAAGAAGCGGCGCATGTCGTGGCTTGGTGTGACGGTGACTTCCACCGCACCGTCGCGCACGGCGCGCAGTGCCTGGATCAATGTCGGCCGTTGCGCCTTGGCGCTGGCTTGAGTAAACGCACTCCACTCGGCGCTGTTCCAAAACCAAAGCGGCACCTGAAGCTGTGCAATGCCACTGTCAGGTTTCGGCTCAACGGCGAAAACGCGCACCTTGCCCAAACCCTCAAATGCCTTGGCGTATTCACCGTTGGGGTCGAGCACGATGAAACGAGCATTGGGGTCTGCTCCGCCACGTTCTTTTCGGGCTTCCTCCATCGACCAGCGAATCAAACCAGAGACCGAGCAGGATTTGCCGCTGCCGGTGTTACCCAGCACGGCCAGATGACGACCGAACAGGCGATCTGGGTCGATTCTGACCTCCGCATTGGCGGCCAGCGGGCTGACACCAATCTTCACCCGGCGGTTGTCGCCGGATTCGACGATGGCGCGGAGTTGAGTTTGGGTGGGTAGCAGTACGGGGTCGCCTACCGTTGGGTAGGCCTCCACCCCGCGGCGGAAGGAGTAGCGCTCCCTTCCAGCATTCTGACCTTCGTAAACCAGGGCACCCAGAGGGTTGAGGCTCATCTTGCGCAGCGGATAGGGCAAATCGACCAGGCCGAAATCCTGCATGCCCTTGCGCTTGGGGTACTGCGACCGCTCGATGGTGATCCACTCCACCTGTGCAACCAGGTAGCCCGCCTCACCAGGCACGAGCACATAACCGTTGATGCGCGGAAACGGTCTTGGAGTGCCTGTGTTTAGCGCGAGGTTGTCGGGTGCTTCAATATCCAGCAGAACCTTGATTTCGTCGGGCGAGACAAAGTCGATGCTGCCGATACGCAGTGAGTCGGCGTAGGCCAGGGGCGAGAAACTCATGCCAAGTCCGCCCCATCAAAATCACCACCAGGTTTCGCGGCTGCCGGGCTTGGATGGGCTTCGGTGCCGAAACGCTGCTTGAGCAGCTCGCTCATACGGAAGGTGGTCTTGTCGATGGCTGCCTTAGGCAAGAAGCTTTCAGTCAGAATTTGCAAATCTGCCAGAGCCGGGCCGATCAGCAGACTGATTTGCGATGGCCGCCCCAACTCTTGATAGGTCTGCATGATGCGGCCAAGCGGATCGTTATAGGCAATGATGACCAGATGGGTGGACGGCACGGTGAGCATGTCGCGGATGACGCGGTTGATGTGCTCGTCGCCAAAGCTGTAGCCATAGGTAATCAGCGTGCTGTTAGGGCGGCACACCGCTGCGGCGAGGTCTCGGAACAGCTCCACGTAGGGGTGATCCGAAGTTTCCCGGTCCTTGGCGGCATTGGGGTAGATCATCAGCTTGTGCGCACTGGCACCCTTCAGTCCGGGCGCTTGCAGATAGGGCGCAACATCGCCAGCGCCGAAAGGCAGCCCGACGCGGCGAATATCTCTATCAACCTGCAACCAATCTACCGAGCCATGCAGCTTGGTAAAGCGGGCTACTCCCTCCAGGTAGCGCGGTTCGCCGCGAATGCCTGGTGGGTTGTAGTGCATGTCCAGATCCAGCCGCGATGAGCGGAAGATCGGCATGAGGTTGCCGAGGAAACGATCCAGCAGGTGCAGGCCAGCCAGTTCGGCCCCGGCTTCGATCAGTCGGTCGTAGTTGGTGGTGAAGATATTCAGCCGGTCGCGCACGCCGGTACGGCTGGCGAAGCTCATCAGGAAGGTGACCAGCACATTGAGCGCCTGCTCACGCTTGTCTTCACTCGCCTCGGCAATACCGGCTTCACTTTCGAGGATGGACTTGGCGAAATCTTTCAACGCGCTGGTCAGCTCAGTCCGCAGCGTTTCGGCCTCTGCTGAGTTGCCCAGTATTTCTAGCCCTCGCAGCAATTCATTGGCAACGCGCAATTGGTCTTCCAGATTGCCTGTTTCCCTGCCTGATTTTTGAGCGGCTTCTTTCGCTGCTTTCTCGATTGCGTCCTTGTAGCTGGTTAGGGCCACTTCATTCATTCCAGCCGCAGGCTTCCCTGCCGCCAGATAGTGCACGGCATGTGTCAATCCCGAGCCAGCAAGCAGCGAAAGATGCTCCGACTGGAATAATGCGGTCAGCCAAGGCTCAACTCGGCTTCGCAACTCCTTTATGCCGAAAGCTTGGCCCTGGGTTAGCCAAGAGGCTTCTGCGCCTTCGCAAAGCTTGAACTTGCCGACATCCTCGGCGCTTGCTTCAAAGCAGATAGGGGCTTGGTCATCCCGGACTTTTAGCGTGTTGCTCATGGCAGTAGATCCCTGTTTGTTTGCACAGTCATGGCATCACTCGATGACGAAGCGCAGCTTGGTGGCATCTTTGCCTTTGCTACGGTCACTGATCAGTGCATCAAAGCGCTTGCGCAGGTCGTCCGGCGTGGCCGGTGAGCCGCCTTGCAGCAGAGCCTGCTTGATCTCGTCGCTCTTGACCGCGATCTTCTCCAGCCCCGACAGCGCCTCTTGCACGGCGTTGGCGAACTCTTGGGTCAAGGGTTCTGGCAGCGTGCGTGAGGCCAGGAAGGAGACGGCAAGAGATCCCCGGGTGGCGGGAAACAGGCCCAGGCTCTCCTGG
>JAAFCF010003886.1:10621-27961 GCA_013389785.1 Helicorthomorpha holstii
CCAGCAAGGTTTGCTGCCAATTGGCCAGCAATTCGTCCAGGTCATCGTCCAGCTTGTGCAGGCGGTTGGCGGCGGGCAGCAGTTCCAGTTGCTCAGCGGATGGGCGGAACTGGCAGTGCGGGCAGACGGCGGTCGTGACCAGCGTCGGCTCATCCAGCGAGGAACAGCTCTTCAGGCCGTTGAGGGATTCCTCGAAGGCGGTGAGCTGGCTGGTGGGCATCAACGACACGCCGGCCAATACGCGCAGTGTCAGCAGACGCTCGTCGCGACGCAGGGCGTTGCGGGTCTTGTCTTCGGCCACGCCGAGCCGTGCCTTGCTGTGGCTGGCGATGTAGGCGGTGATGTAGTCCTTCTTGAGCTGGCCCAGGGTTTGCCGGTACTCAGAAGCGTGCTCGGCCGTGCGGTCCTGGCTCAGCTTGTCTTGCAGGGCTTTGCGGGCTGCCTCGGCTTGCTTCACCCACGGATGCTCGGTGGGCAGCACCATCTCGGCCTGGGAGAGGTAAGACGCCGTGCTACCTAGATCCGCCACCAGTTCGAGCAGGCGCTCAACGGCGGCGAGAATCTCCAGATTCTTCTTCTGGCTATCCAGATCATCCGGCGTCACGCGCAGGTTCTTGAGCTTGCCGACGGTGTTGTACGGCGTCAGCGACTCGGTGAACTTTTTCAGCGAGTCGAGTCGGGCGTACCAGTCTTTGGCTTCTTCTTCACGCAGCAGGTTTTGGCCCCAGAAGCCGAGCTTGCCTTGTTGCAGGTCGGAGCCGGCCTTGAGTACGCGCGGCACCAGCGCGCTGACCTTCTCTTGCAGCTTGATGACGGGTTCGGTGTCGCCTTGGCTGGCCTTCTGAGCCAGACCAGACGGCAGGTCGAACAACTCGAACAAGGCGCGCAGCACGGCGAGGTTGATCTCCTTGGGGGCCTCGACATGCTTGAACTGCTTGAGTTCTTCCAGCGAACGCTCTGCGAGTTGCGCCAGCTTGCCGGAGTCGATCTTGTCGCCAGTGATCGACAGCACGAGGTCGCCGGAATAGACCAAGCCGCCCAGCACGGTGATCAGCAGATCGGGTTCCAGCCGGTACTTGATTGGCGCGAAATACTCAATGTCGGACGAGCCAGACAGCAGTTCGTTGCGGTTGAGTACCTGGCCGTGGCCCTTGGACTTGAGGCGGCTCAGCACCTCTTGCGCGTAACGGGAGTTGGCGGGATCAATGCGGTCGCCATCGAGCAGTTCCAGCGCATCGAGAATGGCAGCGGCATCTTTGGTTCGCGTTCCTCCTGCCAGTGCGCGCAGCGCGTTGCCCACCAATTGCTTGCGGTTGGCTTCGGTGACCAGCACCGAGAACGTGGGGTATTCGGGCGCGATGTCGGCAAAGCGCTGGCCCAGTGCCAAGCCAGAGACGATGTTGACAACGTCGCGGAAGTTAATGCGTTCTTCCGGCCCCAGGCGGGCTCGCTCGCGCAGGGATACGCCCTTGGCCCAGTCCTGTAGCGTTTTGGTCTTGCCCTGGTAGGTGACCTCGAACGCGGTCATCTGCTTTTCTTGCAGCCACTTGCTCATAGACCGCAGCGAGTCCTGGGCTTTGGATAGGTAGACGGCCTTCGCGCCGCCGCTGGCGGTGGATGCGAGATCCAGCGCTGCAGCGTATTGCGACAGATAGCGTTTGTAGTCTTCGTCAGGTGACTTCAGACGGAAGAACACCTCGTCCGCCAGGCTGGCATCGCTGAACTTCGGCCTGTCGAATGGCTGAATGAAGTAGATGTAGAAGTCGCGCTCGGGCTGTGCCGTGGGCCGGTCGTTCGGTGCGCCAAAGAACAGGTAGCCCATGCGCTCGACGCGACGTTCTTGCCATTCGACCTGGTACTGCCAGATCTGGAAACCGGGGTAGCGCAGGTCGTCGCTGCACTCCATCAGTGCTTTGATGGCGCTGTAGTAGGCGCGATCCAGCGCATCGTCGGACAGGGCTTCGGCGCGTTTTTCGATCTGCGCGTCGTAGTCGATGTCTTTCTTGAGATCGAGGTAGTACTGCTCGGTGTCCGGTGCCTTGGAGATGAACTGGCCGTTGACGGTCTTCAGCACTTCCCGCATCACGGTTTGCACCATCGACAGCAGGTTCTCGGCCGGGTCGCCGGGCATGTCCTCCACGCCCGGCTGGAACAGACAAAGGGCGTCGCGCAGTTCGGCGGCGGTGGGTCCGATGGGGATGTGAATGTCGCCACCGGTGGTCAAGCGGTGCACCGCCAGGGCGTTGATGACGCGCAGCGCCATGGGTTTGTAGGCCGGGCGCGTGAAAGCCTGCTGCACGCGCGACTCCAATACCTCGGAGACGCGCATCACTTCCTTGATGTTCGGGTCGGCGCGCAGGACAGAGTTGGCCTTGATGGTGTTCCAGAAACTCTCGTAGCTGATGAACAGCGGCTTGTCGGCGGGCACTTCCTGGTCGAGGATGGCCAGCATGGCGGCCTCGATGGTCTTGAGTGCACCGCGCTTCTCGGTGAAGTGGATCTGCTCGAAGGTCTTGAGGTAGTCCGGGTGAACCGGGAACAGCCGGACGTATTCGTCCATGCGCTCGTTCATGGAGCCATAGAACTTGGCGAACGGCGTGAGGTATTCGCGGATCTTGTTTTGCTGGTCGGCCGTCTTCTTGAGCAGGCGCGCGGAGACGACGAAGCTGACGTCCTGGCGGTCGATGAGGATTTGGGTGAAGCGCTCGTTGACCCGGCGCATGCTGTCGGCAACGTGCTGGAAGCGCACGCTGTCGAAGATGGCCTCCTGCACGCCGGCCACGAAGCGGAACTTGAGATGTTTGGTGATTTCACCGATCTGCCGCAGGATGGCCAAGTCACGAATCAGTTCGTTGTCCTTGCGCGATTGCAGGTATTCCAGGAACTCATCAACCACCAGCAGCAGGCCCTGGTCTGGGTAGACCTCATGGAAGGCGGCCATCATTTCTTCAAGAGACTCTTTGTTGTTGAGCTCCTGATCTGCCGGCGGGAAGCTGTAGCTGACGCCCAGTTTGTCGAGGAAGCGCTCAAGCTGCTGGGTGATGACCTGGCGCAGCGGCATTTCCAGACCGCCCACCTCGATGCGAAGAACCTTGAATTTTCCGGCGATGGAGGCAACTGCCTCGGCGACCTTGGGGTGGCGAATCATCGGCGCATAAGCGGCGTCTTCTGCCACCAGCGACAGCACCGACATCAAGTGCGATTTACCGGTGCCGTAGTTGCCGACGATCAGCACGCCCTTGTGATCGACCGAATCCTCGAAACTGAGCTGGGGAACCATGAGCTTGGAGATCCGCTCGGCCATGTCGTCGGAGATGACATAGGTGGCGACGAGCTTCTTGGCTTCGTCCGGGCGTCCGGCATCGAGCAGTTGAATGACTGACTCGATCTGCTCGAACTGGATCAAATCTCCGTATTTCATGTTCGTGCCCATAGGTTTCTCTCTTCCCGCAGTTTTCGTAAATTCGGTCAAATTTCGAGTACGACCACACCGTCCTGGCTGTAGTCACGATGTTCTGGATGGCTCATGTCGGCGTAGATCAGCCGATCACCGCGCAGCTCGCCAGGCCAGACGGCCACGACGCGCTTGGAGTGAGCCAGCCGCCTGACGAGGTCAAGCGGGTTGATCTGCAGGCCGGGCTCGAACAACAACTCCAGGTTGTCGAGCAGCAGCGGGGTTTCGGTTCGTTCCCCGAATTGTTCAAGCAGCGCGATCTCGCGCAGCAGTTCGCCTGCCGAGAAGCCGCGCTTGTTGTTCGGCGTGGCAGCCAAACGTCGGCCTAGCTCCAGGCCGACGTTGAGCGGCTCGATGTTGAGCTTGGCGCTGAGCTGGCGCAGCAGTTGGGTCTTGCCACTGCGGCTGGGGCCGACCAGCAGGATCAACTTGCTGTTGAGGTCGCTGATTTCGCCGATGAGTCGTTCCAGTTTTGCGAGCATGCTCATCCCATCAGTCTGTCTCGGCTTCGAGCCGGTGTTGATCAGGGGAGCGATAACCCGGCGCCAGCACCGCACTGCGCACACCATAGATGGCGAGGTGGTTCCTCAACCAAAGCCGGTACTCAGGGCCGCGCAGGCTATGGTCGGGGGAGCAGTCCACACTCCATTTGCGCAGGATGTAGCCGGCGGTGGCGGCGCGTAGCTTCATGTGCAACACGCCGCCCTGCATGCCGTAGTCCATTTCGGTGATTTCTGGCCGGGGCTGATCCGGGTGAGGAACCAGCTCCAGCTCGACAATCCGTGTCCACTGAATGTCCTGATCGTTCATTTCGTGGGGCGCCACGGGCTGCCCCTTGCGCACCACAGGGCGCTTGATGCGGGTGATGACGAAATCCCGGAACTCCTGCGATTTGCGGTCGAAGGCGCGGACGTGCCAGCGCAGGCCGTTGTCGATCAACGCGAACGGGACGATCTCGCGTGTGGTGCGGCCACTGGAGATGGAGTGGTACTCGATCCCCATCGGGCATTCATAGTGGATGGCACGAGTCACGCTCGCCAGGATGTCCAGGTCAGGATGGGTGAGCCGGGACGGGCTCTCGCTGGCTACCCACGCCTTGATGTGCATTGGTTCACCGTCGCCAAACCCCTGCGTCAGCCACGACAACACCCGCTCGGGCGGGAAGCTGAAGATCGGCTGGAAGCTCGGCCCAAGGATGTAGCACTTGCCTTTGCCGTCGTAGTCGATGTTGCCCGGGGCGAGTTCCTTGTACAGCGCCAGATCCCTGGACGCAGCAGCGGACTGGATAGCAAAGCGCGTGACCAGATCCTGGCGGCGCATCTCCCCCATGAAGCGCAGGCGCAACTCCACGAACGCGAGGCGGTCGCGTTGTGGCTGGGTTAGATCGGCAAGTTGTTCGTGGGGCATTCTGGTTGACTCGTTCGGAATAACGAATGCTTATGCGGGTTTCTGCAGAAAGTATATGAGTTGCTTGAAAAGACGTCTATAAATCCAAGTTGATTTGCTAGTATGCTGCATTATGATAACCATTTTTTAAGGCGCAAATGAGTGATCTGATGTGGACGAGTAGGCAATCAGCCCAGCGGAGCGCACCAGGAACGGCGTGGAATGGGGTGCATCCAGCAGGCCATCGCGGACGAAAACTGGTGCGAATAGATCCTTGATAGGGAGCAGGAGCACGGCCCATGGAACTGCGACACCTTCGCTGCTTTGTGGCTCTCGCAGAGGAGCTGCACTTCACACGGGCCGCCGAGCGCCTGCATATCGAACAGCCACCCTTGTCCCGCGCCATCAAAGAGCTTGAGGACGACCTGGGTGCAGTGCTCTTCGTGCGCAATCGCCGTGGGACAGTGCTGACTGAGGCGGGCGCAACGTTCCTGCAAGACGTGCGCAGGGTGTTCGCCGCGCTGAAACAGGCTCAGGAGAACGTCCAGGCGGTCGCGGCGGGCCTGAGCGGAAGCCTTCGCATCGCCGTGTCCGACGGCGCCATCGATCCCCGGCTGTCAGCCCTCCTGGCCCGTTGCCGCGAGGAAGAGCCGGAGATCGAGATTCGCCTGTCCGAAGTGCCGTTGGCCGAGCAATTGCGCGGGCTACGCTCGGGCGACTTCTCGATCGGCTTCGCGCACACTGCGGAGGTCGGCGATGACATCGTGACCGAGCCGCTCTGGCACGACTCGCTGGTGGTCGCCGTGCCTGCTCGGCACCCCTTGCTTTCACACAAGGCTGTTCCGCTGCACCAGCTTGCGAGCTACCCACTGGTCTTATGCGACCCGCAGACATGCGAAGGCTGCTACCGCGAACTGACGCGGCTGCTGCGGCCGTTGGAGCGTGAGCCCGACGTTGTCGAGCATGTGTCCTCGCTGGATATGATGCTCACCCTGGTCGGTGCTGGCTACGGCGTTGGCTTCATCACGGCAACCAGGGTCGCGGCGAGCCCGCGCCCCGATGTGGTGATCCGTCCCCTAGCTATGGATTCCGCGATCATCACGACCTACTTGCTGCGGCCCGTCAGCCAGGATATGCCAGTGTCGGCGGAGCGGTTCATTGCGCGCCTGCGCGAGCACTCGAGCGATTGATGCGGCGGCACGAGCTGTAACTGAAGTTCGCGGCTGTTTATGGCGAGTCTTGCGGCTCACTGCCAGAGTTGAGGTTCTTTTCAGTCGCCGCCATCAACTCGCTGGCGCTGATCCCGAGCGCGGCGGCAATTTTCAGTATCAGGGGAAGCGTCGGCACATGCTCCCCGCGTTCGATCTTGCCCATGTGTGAACGCGATATTCCAGCCTGAAATGCAAAGTCGTCTTGAGCGACGCCTTGCGCGACGCGGGCGACGCGCACGGCCTGCCCGAAAGCTAATGCTGGTTCGGATTCATAGGTGGGTGTGCCAGGTGGACGACCTGGTTGAATAGTAAGCTTCTGCATCGACAGAAGCGTCAAACAATCCTCTTAAATTAACCACGTTAAACATATAGACGTTAAAGTTCGCTCTTTACTATGATGCTGGTTTGCCCTTGACCTGCTTCGTCGCTTCTGTGGGTTCTCCATGGACAACATCACCAGCCAGCCCGCCCACCTCAGGCTTGCGATAGCGCCAGGCGTATCGTCATCGCAGCTTTCGGCGCTGCTCGCGCTGCAACGTGCGGAAGTGCCAGAGGTCAGCATCGCGTTCTTTGAGGTTGCAGATGACGAGTTGCTTGATGGACTTCGTGAAGGCCGCTATGACGTCGGGCTGTCACTTCAAGGGTCGAGCGATCCGGCAATCCAAACCCAGCCCTTGTGGGTTGAGCGCATGGCTGTAGCAATGCCGCTGCGGTTTCCATTGCTGGATCAGGCATCGCTCACCATCGCCGACCTACAGGACTACCCGATCTTTCGCTGGAAGGCTGAGGTCTGTTCTTCGCTGGATCATCGGCTGCTCTCGCTCCCGTCTGCCGACCAGCAAAAACTTCAGTACGTGACGTCCTTCGAGATGATGGCGCTATGGGTTTCTGCCGGCTACGGTGTCGGGCTATCCGCGCAATCGCGCATCAAGCACGCCCATGGATGGGGAGTCAGCATGCGCCCCCTGGACGACCGCCCCTACGAGATCGTGACGCACCTGCATAGACCCCTGAGACAAGAGAGCGCTGTTTCCGAGCGATTCGAGCGAAGGGCACAGCAGATCGCAAAATCGGTCGTTTCCTGATCGCAGTGGCTGCCGGTGGCCGCCAGCGGAAGGCGTTGGAAACTCGCCTTTCGTCAAGAGGGTTGAAGCGGTATACTGAGGGGCCATTTTTGGTCTGTGTGACCAGAAAAAATCTTTATTAATCAATGGGTTGGTTGCCATGGGTGATTCCCTTCACCCGCTCCAACAAGCAGTCCATAGATATCCTACCCAGTCTTAAATTCAAAAATAAATCTTTTTAAAACAAAGCAATAGGCTGTTTTTTAGTCCTGGCTTGTCCTATAGAAACTGATTCAAGCCAAGAAGCTTTACAGTAACTTTTTCAGGAACGTAGAATATTCCTGCATTCATCACAACCAAGTTACTGTAATTATGGCACGTCATCTTATCAAATCAGACACTACAATTCGTTTGGCTAAACCAGACCCAGTCAAAACATTGCGCCTTAGCGATGGTGGTGGTCTGTATTTGCTGATTAAACCAGATGGTGCGAAATGGTGGCGTTTTGATTTTTCAATTAATGGAAAACGCAAGACTATTTCGTTTGGTGTGTACCCAGATGTGCCTCTAGCACAAGCACGCAAAAAAATGGAAGAGGCTCGGGCATTGGTGGCTGCCGGGGTCAATCCAAGTGAAGAGAGAAAGACAGCCAAGAAACAAATAGCAGTTCAGGCTGAAAATGAACGACGAGCTTCAGCAGGGGATGCTCCAATTGATTCATTTGAGGATGTCGCGTTACGTTGGTTGGCCGCATATCGTAAAACAGTTACATCAAAAACAGCAGATCGGACAGAAAGCCGATTACGAAATGACATTTTTCCTTTGATTGGGCGTAAGCAGATTGATGGCATCACAAGTGCTGAATGTTTAGCTGTATTACGCAATATGGAAGAACGAGGACTTGGAGAATCTGTTCGACGGGCTCTTGGCGACATGCGCAATGTTTTTGGGTTTGTACTGTTAGATAATGATCCAACAAGTCGATTACTGAGTCGCCTTGCTCCAGCTCCCAAAACGAAACATTTTGCTGCGATTACTGATCCGATGAAGGTGGGGCCATTGTTACGAGCTATCGACAGTTACGATGGTTCATTGCCGACACGTTGTGCGCTGAGATTAGCTCCCCTTGTTTTTGTTAGGCCTGCTGAATTAGCGGCTGCGCAATGGGAGCATATTGATTTTGAGAAAGCAGAATGGGCTTATCGAGTTACAAAGACAGAAGTGGATCATATTGTTCCTCTGTCATATCAAGCAATTGCCATTTTGCGAGAAATTCAGACAATGACGGGCAAAGGGAAGTATGTTTTTTCTTCTACGTCTAACAAAGCTCAGATAGAAAGACCTCTTTCCAATAATACACTCAGGCTGGCGCTTCGCCGGATGGGATATGACGAAACGCAAATGACAGCTCACGGATTTCGAGCAATGGCACGAACCATTCTGGATGAGATTTTAGGCGAACGAGTGGAGTTGATTGAGCATCAATTAGCACATACCGTACGTGATCCATTGGGGCGAGCCTATAACCGGACAACACATTTACAGAATCGTCGTGCAATGATGCAGCGCTGGGCAGATTATCTGGACAAGCTGAAAGTAGGCTAACTATCAGCAAAACATCGAACAAATTCACTTTGGCAGACCTCATTTCATGCGATTCTGCGACAGAGTCGCAGAATCGCATGGGGATATGCCCATAATTTTTCAAATATTCATGATATGAATAAGATAATTTTATTATTGTTTGCCTATTGTTAAACAAATTCAGGGGGCCACTTTTCAATTGCGACAGCAATCATAGCTGCTCAGGTTGAATCTAAAATATTGCTTTTGCATGAAAAAACAGTGAGTCTGGACAAAAAATTGGGGGCATTGATTGATCAATGCCCCCAATATATCCAAAATTGATTAAATTTTTCTAACCGCTTCTAATTCCCGAACCGAGTAACAGGTTTACCGTCATTAGCCCAAGCATTCTGAAATATTCCTGAATTGCTAAAATCGTTTGACAACATCCCAGGATGAACCGGGAGAGGTAGTTGTACCTGTTTAGGCTGTCCCTTGGCATCAAGGTACAACGTTAGCTTTTTTTCCTCTGCCAGAATTTCCAGTAAAGGTTTCAAGTCATTTTCAAGCCGAAGACGAGCCGGCCCACAGCGCATAATAAGACGTACTTCTAACACTGAAGAACCTATGCGCCTACACTTGTTTTCAATCCATTGAAGCAACTCATCCAGGTCGTCTTGCTGTTGTGCACCAGGGCCAAAGTATCTGTTACTTTGTTCTGCGTACCATTCACAGATTTTCTCAGCTGCTAATAAGGTATGCAGGGGAATGTCTCCTGTTGACCCTGTCATGCAGTGGAATATTGCAGCTACGCGAATTGAAGTTTCAGAAACCATGAGACTTCGCTGATTTGGATCAGCACCTTCTGAGTTTTGCCCGAATGAATGTTGCAGACTGTCCAAGCGCTTCTTTTGCAGGTGGCAAACAGCCTCGTTTGAAAAGCGCAAATATTGGCGTTCACCGCCAATCTCATGTTCTCGCAACTTCTGCTTAATTCGATCAGATAGAGGAGTAAGATCATGCTGATGTTGTTCAGGGTGAAGAATGGGCCGAGTGTTATTGTTATGAGTGCTTTTTACAAACATCATGCGCCTAGATTGTCCTGATTCCACTATTGCATCCCCGGCCTTTTTCCTAAAGAGTTTAAAATAGGAGTCGGTTGCCATGACAAGTAAGGTGGAGCGAGGGCCTTTTATTGAAAAGTTTCCTTCTTTACTACTCCGGCATTGAACTATCTGCGTCCCATCAAAACAGCTGCAAACGAATGGAAATTGTTGAGGGAGTTGCTTGAGATGGGGGCCTCCTTCATCCTGTATTACTGCAACAGAAGGTCCATTCTCTAGCATTAAGTGCTTCAGCCCTTCAGGCGTCATGTCATTAATGATGAACTTTTTCTGACATCGCGGCATTGAAGGTTTCGTGGCCTCCAATTGATGCAGTTTTTCGCGTTCGATTTCGATTGATGCTTCGGCAAGAGTCTTGTTTTTAATCTCTCTTTTCAGCGCTTTGCATTGAGTGTTGATTATATCAAACTCTACCTGATTGCTCACAAACGCCTTTTCATGTTTCTCAGCGTTTTCGCATTCGATCTGACCAACATCCTCTCTCATTATCGCTACACATTGGGACTTTCCGGATCCAGGAGAGGCATTCACATAAATCATAAGGCTCAGTGGTGCAGTGGTTCCATTTGGGCGAACGACATCCGTTGAGCCTTGAGTGCATAAGGCAGAAAACGCAAGAACCACTGAACCCGCTACTTCTATTGGAGCCCCTGCTTTTTCACTCAGAGCAAGGATTCCTTCTTTTAGCAGCAGAGGGAATGCGTCAATTGGATAGGGCAATGAAGCCATACGGAAATAAGACATAAATCTTTCCTTTTATAACAGCACTCAAAGTAGTGCTTTGTTGAAAAATATTTGAATTAAATGCTAATGACATATATTTTATGGACATAAAAACACTCATGCACGGAACCCGCAGAGCAAGGGCGTGCTGAAAAACTAATGTGGAATAAAATCAGGTAATGATGTCAGTGTGCATCTGCTTCGACTGCGCAGGGCCGTATCCTTGTTTTCGGGGCATACGTTCCGCAAATTTGGCAAATGGATAGCAATAATATCTATGCCATATGCACACTGATGACTTGAATTTCGATGCTTAATGAGTAGAACACTGAGTGTTGACGCTTTTCCCTCGCAACGTGGCTCGATGAGCTAACCAAGCGGTGATTTCAGACTCCAGCCAGCCTGTAGCAGAGGCACCCAACTTACTAATCCGTAAATAGAAAAAGCCTCATGCCATTGTTTTATAATGAGGCATATAAAAAATCAGGGTGTCCAAAGATGGCCTTTACCGCTTGTGGAGTGGCCTGTAATTTTTTGAGTGCGTACCGAGTTTGTTTGAAGAGCATCTGCTTAGTCAGAATGGTTTGTTTGCCCACCTGCTGTTTGACCCGAGCCCATACACCTTCGTCGGGATTCAATTGCGGCGAGTACGGGGGCAGGAATACGATTTCCAAACGCCCGTGCAACTGCTGCAATTTTTTGTCGATGATTTTGGCTCGATGAATGCGATGCTGATCGAGCACAAGAATGATTTTTTGAGAGTTTCCCGCCACCAGCCGATCCAGAAATTTGGCAAATACCTCGGCGTTGATCGTGCCTTGATGCACCATAAAACGCATCTGCCCCTGAGCGCTGATTGCACTGATCATATTCAGGCTAAAGCGTGCGCCCGTGCGCTCAACCACGGGCGTTAGTCCAATGGGCGCCCAGGTGGTGCCGGCATGGTAGTCCGAGCGTAAGCCCGCTTCATCCCCAAAGAAAATCTGAGCCCCTTCACGTTTGGCGCGTGCTTTCAATGCTGGATAGTCTTGCTGCAACCACGCCTGCACTCGTTGAGGATCACGCTCAATGGCCCGGCTCAGCGGACGTTGCACAGACAGGCCCAAGGTACGTAAGAGACGACCTACTGACACCTCTGACAAAGACACATGGAAATGCTGACGAATCAGTTGCCGAACCAGAGCACGTGTCCAGAGTGCAAATTCAAATTGATACTGACGCGGATCGGAAAAACCCACCATTCGGAATAACTGGCTCATTTGCTCTGCATTGAGCTTAGGCGTTGCGCCAGGCCGGGGTTTGCGACGTAACGCATCAAAACCACCGTAATGATAAAGCTGCAACCACGTATAGATGGTGCGACGATTTATATCGAATAATCGGGCCACCTCCTCGGGGGATTGGCCTCCTATTACCACACAGCGCACGGCACGCAGACGGATGGCTTCTTTACCCCCATCGTCTAACTCTCGACCATCTGTTGTTCGTTTGCATTTCATCAAAATATTATAACAGCATGAGGCTTTTTCTATTTACGGATTAGTAAATAAGCAGGCCATTCTGCGCCGTTCCAAAGGTGGTATGTCGTCCCGACGGTTGCTCATACTGGATAAGTTATCGAAGAAATGTTCAATATTTTTTAAATTCAAATTGACACTATGCCTTGAATATTATTTATTTTGCTAATTCTTATAAATCATATAAAAAAGCCCGATCACATGATCGGGCTTTTCTTTTTCAGGAGTGATGCCTCTTATCGCGCAGCTTTATCCAGACGTAATTTGGCAAAGCTGCCTGGTGCATCGTCGAGCACCTTGAGTTTGCCTTTGGCAGGATCACGCGCGGGAACCTGTTTGTCATCCTGGCTGGTGAGCCACGCTTGCCAGTCTGTCCACCATGAGCCGGGATGTTGCTGGGCGCCTGCAAACCATTCTGCATCGGTTTCCGGCAGGGATGAGGCCGGATTGACCCAGTAGCCGTATTTGTTGGCAGCCGGTGGGTTGACGATGCCTGCGATATGCCCCGATCCGCCGAGTACGAAGCGCACCGGGCCGCTGGGCTTGAGCGCGCCTTTGTACGTCGTTTGCCACGGGGCGATGTGGTCTTCGATGGTGGAGATGAAGTAGCAGGGAACCTTGATCTTGCTGATGTCGATTTCGGTGCCCAGGGCTTCTATGCCACCGGGTTTGACGAGGTTGTTGTTCAGGTACATGTTGCGCAGGTAGAAGCTGTGCATCTTGGCCGGCATGCGCGTGGAGTCCGAGTTCCAGTAGAGCAGGTCGAACGGGAACGGGCTCTTGCCGAGCAGGTAGTTGTTGACGACAAATGACCAGATAAGGTCGTTGGAGCGCAGCATGTTGAAGGTGTTGGCCATCTCGGAACCTTCGAGGTAGCCGCGTTCGAACATTTTCTTTTCCAGGCTGGCGACCTGTTTTTCGTCGATAAAGACACCCAATTCACCTGGCATGGAGAAGTCGATCAGCGTGGTAAAGAAGCTGGCGGAGGCGACGCGTTTGTCTTTCTTGCTGGTCAGGTAGGCCAGGGCTGTCGAGAGCAGCGTGCCGCCCAGACAGTAGCCGGCCGCATCCACTTCCTTGGCACCGGTCTGTTCGCAGACAGCGTCGAGTGCTTCGAGGAAGCCTTCTTTCAAGTAATCGTCAAAGCCTTTTTCTGCCAGTTTGGCATCTGGATTGACCCAGCTGATGACGAAGACGCTATGCCCCTGGTCTACCAGCCATTTGATGAGGGAGTTTTTCTCGCGTAAATCCAGAATGTAGTACTTGTTGATCCACGGGGGGACGATGAGCATCGGGCGTGCCGAGACTTTGGCGGTGGTCGGGGTGTATTGCAGGAGCTGGATCAGGTCATTTTGATAGACAACTTTGCCGGGCGTAGTGGCGACGTTGACGCCCAGTTCAAAGGCGTTGGTGTCGGCCATCTTGATTTGAAGCTTGCCCTGGCCGTCTTCGATGTCGCGCAGCAGGTTGTTGAAGCCGGTGACGAGGTTGTGGCCACGGCTGCGCACGGTTTCGCGGAAGACTTCGGGGTTGGTCAGCGCGAAGTTGGAGGGCGAAATGGCGTCGATATATTGACGGGTGAAGAAGTTGACCTTTTTGTGGGTGTCTTCGTCGAGTCCTTCGACATGACCGATGGCGTCATGCACATGGCGTGCGGCGATCAGGTAGGACTGTTTGATGAAGTCGAACAGAAAGTAGTCTTTCCAGTCTTCGTCCTTGAAACGTTTGTCGCCCTTTTCCGGCACGGCGATGGGCGCAGGTTGAAGGCCCATGAAGCGCTGCATGGTGTTTTGCCACAGCGAGAAGTAGTCCCAGGCCAGCTTCATTTGCGTCTGTGCCATGAGCATGGGATTGGCCAGCAGCTTGGTGGTCATGTCCATGAAGGCCTGGGTCAGCCCAAGCTCATCTGCTGGAGGCTTGAAGCCTTGTTCAAAGCGGCGCTTCATGTGTTCGCTCAGCAGGCGTGAGCTGCGCTGGGCGACTTCGGAATAGGTTTTGGCCAGCTCGCGGGGATCTGGTATCTGAGGTTTGTCGGTCTCGTTTTGTGTTGCTGCCACGGTTTTGCTCCTTTAGTTTTAGTGATGAGTCATGAGTGGTGAAAGGGGGAAGGGACGGATGGATCACAAACAAAGCGAATGGTTCCGTCTTTCTCAGTGATGCGGCGAAGAACGCCGCGGTGCGTCAGATGATTCAGATGGGCAATGGCCTCGCCCATGGCAAACATGATCTGGTGTGCATCCAGTTCTCTTTTAAACAGTATAGGGAGGATTTGTGCGGCGCTCCGGGGCGCGTCGAGTGCGGTCCGTAATTCGTCGTTGCGGGCATCGTGGTGCTCGATCAGTTGAGCGACACGCGTGGCTGCGCCATAAAAGGGCAGGCCGTGCGAAGGCAGCACCAGGACATCATCAGGCAGCGCGGCAAAGCGCTGGATCGAGTGGAGAAAGCGTCCTACGGCGTCCTCTTCCGGAGAGGCTGCATAGACGCTGATGTTGGTGGTGATGCGGGGCAGTAGCATGTCGCCTGAAATAAGCAGCTTGTGGGCATCGCAGTAAAAAGCCATGTGTTCGGGAGAGTGCCCGTGACCGGAGATGGCTACCCAGCGCTGGTCATGAATGGCCAGCCCGTCACTATCGATGATGGGTTGATAGTGCAGGGGCAATCCGGGTACGCCACGTGCATAGACATTGCCGCGCGCGCTCAGTGTGTCACAACGTTCATCGTCCAGCCCATGGCGTCGGAAAAGCGCGACCATGCTGCCAAAATCGTAGCCGCTGCTTTGATTGAACAGCGCATGTGCCAGCAGGTATTCCCCTGTGCTGATCAGTACAGGGGCGCCGGTGAGTTCTGCCAGCCATTGGGTGTTCCCCATATGGTCAGGGTGGTAGTGAGTGATGACAATTTTGGTCACTGGTTTGTTGAAAGTGGCCAAAATCTGTTGCCAGGTGTCGCGAGTGGCGGGGTTGCCAACGCCGGTGTCAATCAAGACGATGCCGTCGTGATCATCCAGAATCCATAGATTGATATGATCAAGCGTGAAAGGCAGCGCCATGCGCAACCAGTGCACGCCGGGAGCAACGGTTTGTAGCTGCCCTGATGCTGGCGCTGGATCGAAGGGAAACTGGAGCGACGCTGAAAGAGGTTTTGAGGGCAATGCAGGCACAGGCTCAATAATTGCTTGATAAATGACTCAAAGTTGAAAACCAGAGTGTTGAGCATAATATAGAATCGGTCGCCCCGTGCATGCATGGGTGAATAGTTCGTGAGGTAGTGTGTAAAGACCTCGTTTGCATCAGCAGGGAATGCTGTTTTGATGGAAATTTAATAATGCAAAAGAAGGTTTTGATTGCTGGAGCCAGTCGGGGAATCGGGTTGGAGCTGGCTGTACAGTACGCCACCGATGACTGGAGCGTCATTGCAGGCTGTCGTGATCCACAGGGCGCGCGCAGCTGGTTGCCTGCGGGGGTGGATATCCAGCCACTGGATGTCACGTCGGTTGAGTCCATCGCAGGTCTGGCCTGGCATCTGGACGATACGCCGCTGGATCTGCTGATTGTCTGCGCGGGCGTGTATGGCCCGGATACGGAGCGTTTTCTCTCTCCCAGCACGCAAGAGTTTGATCAGGTCATGCATACCAATGTGCTGGGGCCCATGCGCCTGATCCAGACATTCGGGCCGACCGTTGCCAAGGTACGCGGCAAGATCGTGGTGATCTCCTCGGAGATGGGTTCTATCAACCGTACCACTTCAACACGCGGCATGTTGTACCGCAGTTCGAAAGCCGCCGTGAATATGGTGACCAGGCTGGCTTCCTGTGAGTTTGGGCCGCAGGGCGTGACGGTGATCAGCCTGCATCCAGGCTGGGTGCGCACGGATATGGGCGGGCCTCAGGCGGTGCTGAGCGTGACGGAATCCGTTGATCAGATGCGCCAGACGATTGCGCATCTGAGCCCCTCGGATAATGGTCGTTTCCTCGATTACGCAGGTGAAGCCAGAGAGTGGTGACAGTGGCTTGCACACAGGGCAAAAGCGTTGGCGGGAAGGCGGAAAAATCCCTGAAAAAAGGCTTAGGTAGAAGAGGTCGTTTTGCTTGCACTTTGAGAAAAAATGATGAGAACGCCAAACACAAAGTCATAGTCTAAACTCCAAATCTGTTCCTGTTTTTACAGCCCTTCTCTGTGACAAAACCTTGCCATGAAAACCCCTTCTAACGTCTTGGTTGCTCCTATGAAAATCAATGAGCCCGGTTTCCCCCAACTTGCCCCTTCGCATAGCACCCTGTCGCCAATCGATTTTTATTTCGATTTTTCTTCTCCTTATGGATACCTGGCATCGGAATGTATCGATGATCTGGCCCAACGCTATTCCAGGCAAGTGATCTGGCATCCCGTGTTATTGGGTGTCGCCTTCAAATCCACGGGTGCTGCGCCTCTGCCAGCGATTCCCCTGAAGGGCGATTATGCCATGCGCGACATTGCCCGCTCCGCCCGATATCTGCAGGTGCCTTACAAGCATCCCTCGCATTTTCCTGTGCCTACGCAACATGCGGCGCGCGGATTTCTCTGGTTGCAGGATCGCAATCCACAACTGGCACAGAGTTTTGCCAAAGCGGTTTATCGCGCCTATTTCACCGAGGATGTGAATATCGCCGAGGTGGAACAGGTGTTGGTGATCGGAGAAAAACTGGGCGTTGAGCGCCAGGAATTGACTGTTGCGCTCAACGACTCTTCGCTCAAGGAACGCCTCAAGGCTGAAGTCGAACTCGCGCTGGCGCGGGGCGTATTTGGCTCCCCCTACTTTATCGTAGGAGGCGAACCGTTCTGGGGCGTGGATCGTCTGCCACAGTTGGAAAAGTGGCTGGCTGATGGTGGATTTTAAGAGCATTTCTCCATTGAAATGTCCTCTGCTTTATGCCAGTGACACTTTGTACAAAGCTTGTTTTTCTTCCCTCTTCCCGGGTGGGAGAGGGAGAGCGGGATGCGGCAATGGGCACAATCTGTCCAAGTGCGCCCACCCACTCCCCAACCCCTCCCCCATCAAGGGGGAGGGGCTCATCCAGCGGCTGTTCTGACAGGACAAGCCATTGGGAATCTGTACTATTTTACCAATCAAGGGATAATAATTTTATTCACAGAATGTTTGGAATAAACATTCTACAAAATTTATATTCTTCTTGATTTAGAAAAACAAAAACGCATTAAAGGGAATGGTTTAAACATGACTGACACCCTCAACTGGTCACACATGGGTTTGGCGCAGGTTTTTGCACTGGCAGCCGCACTGGGTTTTGCCAGCGGC
>JAAFCF010004066.1:0-10347 GCA_013389785.1 Helicorthomorpha holstii
ACCGTCACCATCCGCCATTCGCCTGGAGAACTGGCACTCCCTTATCGCCAGCTCGGATCATTCCTGCCCGGCAACGGCGTGGGCGGCGCTGGCGTACACTGGAACGGCCAGCACTGGCGCGTGCTGCCGGAAGAGTTACGGCTCAAAAGCCATGTCACCGAACGCTACGGTCGCAACTTCATTCCTCCCGACATGACCATCCAGGACTTCGGTGTCACCTACGACGAACTGGAGCCCTACTTCGCCAGGTTTGAAGCCGTGTGCGGCACCTCCGGCAAAGCAGGTAATATCCGTGGCAAACGAATCGAAGGGGGCAACACGCTGGAAGCCCCGCGCTCAGGTGAGTTCCCGCTGCCTGCGCTACAGGACACCTATCCCGCCTCCCTGTTTGCCAAAGCCGCCAGGGAGCTGGGTTACCATCCTTTCCCCGTTCCCTCTTCCAACGCCTCACAACCCTACACCAACCCGTACGGCGTTCAATTAGGGCCGTGCAATTTCTGTGGCTACTGCGAGCGCTTCGGCTGCTTCATGTCCAGCAAAGCCTCGCCACAAACCACCATCCTGCCAGCGCTCTACCAGAAGAAAAACTTTGAATTGCGTGCAAACTCGCATGTCATCAAAATAAATCTGGACAGCACCGGAAAACGCGCAACAGGTGTCACCTACATCGATGCACAAGGCCGACAGATCGAACAGCCGGCCAACCTCGTCATCCTCAGCGCGTTCCAGTTGCACAACGTTCGCATGCTCCTGCTCTCAGGCATTGGAACACCCTACAACCCGCAAACCGGACGAGGCACGGTGGGTAAAAATTATGCCTACCAGATGACAGGAGGCGTCACTCTCTTCTATGGAGAAGACACCTGGATCAACCCCTTCATCGGTTCCGGCGCAGGCGGCCAGGCGATTGACGATTTCAATGGCGACCACTTCGACCATGGCCCGCTGGGTTTTATTGGCGGCGCATTTGTCGACGTCAACCTCAGCGGAGGCCGTCCCATCCAGCAAATGATGCTGCCGCCCGGAACGCCGCAATGGGGCAGTGGATGGAAGAGCGCCATCAAGAAACACTATGCACACAGCCTTTACGTCAACGTCCATGGGTCAGTCATGTCTTATCGCGATCGGTATCTCGATCTCGATCCCACCTACCGGGACGCTTTCGGCCAACCTCTTTTGCGCATGACGTTCGACTGGAACGACAATGACATAAAAATGTCGCAGTACATCACCAGCAAAGCGGCCGAAATCAGCAAGGCCATGAACCCTCAGTCATTCTCCATTGGAACCAAGCAGTTTGGACAGCATTACGACGTGCGGCCTTACCAGACCACGCACACGGTCGGGGGTGCCATCATGGGAGAAAGTCCGCAGGGCAGCGTACTCAATCGCTACCTGCAAAGCTGGGATGTACACAATGTCTTCGTCATGGGTGCCTCTGCCTTCCCGCAGAACATAGGCTACAACCCCACCGGCATGGTCGGTGCGCTCGCCTACTGGTCAGCCCATGCCATTCGCACGCAGTATCTGAAAAACCCCGGCCCCCTGGTACCCATCTAGATTTAGCTGATGCCATATAAAACAGGTACGCGAAGACGACAAAGCAATTGTTTTATAGGGTGTTAGCTATCTCTCTCCAAGCCTTCAGGAGCATCACAATGAAACTGAACCGGACTATCAAATGGACGCTGGCGGTGCTGATCATCATCATTGCCGGCGCCGCGATCCTTCTGCTCAGATCCCCGCAGGATCGCCTCATCTCCCCAGAAATCACCGGAGACAGCACACGCGGTGCCTATCTCGCACTGGCCGGCGACTGTGCCGCCTGCCACACAGCCCCCAACGGTCAGGCTTTCGCGGGTGGCTTGCCGATGGCCTCTCCCATTGGTGCAATCTACAGCACCAATATCACGCCCGACCAGGAAACCGGCATTGGGCCTTACTCCCTTCAGGATTTCGAACGGGCCGTCCGACAAGGTTTTGCCAAGGATGGTCATCCTCTGTACCCGGCGATGCCTTTCCCCTCTTTCAGCAAGCTGACGGATCAGGACGTAGCCGATCTATATGCCTATTTCATCAGCAAAGTGCCCGCCATCTCGCAGCACAATCAACCCACCGGCATAACCTGGCCTTTGAATATGCGCTGGCCGCTCACTGCGTGGAATCGACTATTTGTTGAGCCCCGAAGCTATGAAATCAATACTGCACAAAACCAGGCCTGGAATCGGGGTGCTTATCTCGTGCAAGGTCTGGGGCATTGCGGAACCTGTCATACGCCGCGTGGCATCGCGTTGCAGGAAAAAGGCTTGACCGAACATGATCCGGATTACCTCAAAGGCAGCACGCTTGATGGATGGCACGCCCCGGCGCTCAACAGACAAAGTGCCCAAGTCATGAACAACTGGACGGAGAAAGACCTGGCAACCTTCCTTCAGAGTGGCCGCAGCCCGCACAGCGCTGCATTCGGCTCCATGAAACAGGTCGTACAGGACAGCATGCAACATCTGAATGATGAAGACCTGGCCGCCATCGCAACCTACATTGCCAGCCTGAACCCGGACATCAATCAGGGCTCCATCTCTGCGCCGGGCACACCGGCCGCTGCCACACTGGCATTACGCAGCGGAGACGACTCCAGCAAAGGCGCTGCGTTCTATATCGACAACTGCGCAACCTGCCATCGCACGGACGGACAAGGCTACAACAAGACCTTCCCGACACTGGCGGGCAACAGCGCGGTACTGGGCGAAGACCCCAGCTCCATCATCCGGTTGGCATTATATGGATTTGCCATGCCATCCACTAAAACAGCACCTTCTGCCTTGGCGATGCCAGGTTTTGGCTGGCGACTGAATGACGAACAAATGGCAGAGCTGCTGACCTTTGTTCGCAAAAGCTGGGGGAACAACGCTCCCCCGGTGACGGCAGCACAGGTGGAAAAAGTACGTTCTGCATATAAACCGCAAGAGCAGAAAGGCGACCCGGCAACATCCAAAAACCAGGTTGCATCGAATTAGAGTGATTCCTATCCATAAAGGCCGTATCTTGCAGGATGGGTGGAGCGTAGCGATATTTATCAGCAGCGCTTGATGTTTATCATTTTTTTATCTCTGGAGTAAGGATTGCGGGCGAAGACGCCCGCGCTCCAACAGCCAAACATCACTTCCCATTTGAATCCAGCTCCCTTAGATTCAAGTACAGATATTTTAATTCAAATTTACTCATACATCCTGAATATATTTATTTCTATATTTCTTAAATATCATCAAAAAATCAATCACCTGCCAGATCATCCAGAATCGGACACTCCGGACGCAAATCCCCCGAGCAGCAATGCGTCAAATGTTGCAGCGTATCCACCATCCCTTGTAATTCAGCAATCTTCGTCTGCAAAGCCTCGATATGCCGGGAGGCTATCTTTTTAACCGCGGCGCTGGATCGGCCACGATCCTGCCAAAGGCTCAGCAGCTCACGAATTTCCTCAATCGAAAACCCCAGTGCACGACTGCGCCGAATGAAACGCAAAGTATGAATATGCTGGGCGGAGTAAAGCCGATAGTTGCCCGATGAACGTGCCACGTTCTGCAGCAGGCCAAGCTCTTCATAATGACGCGCCATTTTGGCGGTGACGCCACTCTGTGCAGTCGCCTGACCAATATCAAACAAACCCTTTTCCACAGCCTGGGCATGCTCTATCGATAATGCACTCATCGCTCTGTCCCTTTCTGCCCGACCCGTGCTGATCCTTTCCAGCGCCGCAGCATCAAGGCATTAGTCACCACACTGACGCTGGAAAACGCCATCGCCGCGCCAGCAATCACCGGATTCAAAAAACCCAGCGCCGCCAAAGGTATGCCAATCAGATTATAAATAAACGCCCAGAACAGATTCTGGCGAATCTTGCCCCAGGTCCGTCGTGAAATATCTATGGCATCGGCCACCAGGCGCGGATCACTTCTCATCAAAGTAATCCCTGCCGCCTGCATGGCCACATCCGTCCCACTGCCCATGGCAATGCCCACATCCGCTGCTGCCAGCGCTGGCGCATCGTTGATGCCATCCCCCACCATCGCGACCACACCATGCTTTTGTCGCAGAATATCGATCATCGCCGCCTTGTCACCCGGCAATACCTGCGCCCTCAACTCATCCACCCCCAGACGGCTGGCAATGGCTTGCGCACTGGCAGCATGATCGCCTGTCAGCATTACGCTCCAGACGCCTTCTGCCTTCAATGTCTGAATGGCTGCTGCGGCTTCCACGCGCGGTTCATCCCCAAAAGCCAGCAGCGCCAGCACATTGAATGGATGCGCAGCAGAACCAGACTCTGCCAGCCATGACACCGTGCGCCCCTGTGCCTGCAAGGCCGCAGCTTGAGCCGACAAACCCGACATATCCACAGACAACTCCTCCATCCAGCGTGAGCTGCCAATGACATAAACATGCTCATTGACTCGCGCCTGAATCCCACGTCCAGCTTCGACCCGGACTTCCGATGGTGCCACGACAGGCAAAGACTCAAGCTGTGCCTGCTGCACAACGGCTTTAGCCAGCGGATGCTCACTGGCAGACTGAACCGATGCAGCCATGCTCAAAGCATGATCACGCCCCCTCTCTATCGCCTCCACCGACTCAGTTGCCACCTCAGTGGGCACCTCAGTAGCCACCAATGTCGGACGGCCTACCGTCAACGTACCCGTCTTATCAAACGCCACGGCCTTGATACGGTGCGCAGTTTCCAGGGCTTCAGCATCCTTGATCAAAATCCCCTGTCGTGCCGCCACGCCCGTACCGGCCATGATCGCCGTCGGCGTGGCCAGCCCCAGCGCACACGGACAGGCAATCACCAGCACCGCCACGGCATTGAGCAAACCCTGTTCCCACTGCCCGGTGAACAATCCCCAACCCAGCAAGGTCAACAATGCAATCAACATAACAGCCGGAACAAAGACTGCACTGACCTGATCCACCAAACGCTGAATCGGTGCTTTCTTGGCCTGCGCGTTTTCCACCAGCGAAATAATGCGCGCCAACTGAGACTGTGCACCAATCGCCGTAGTGCGCACCAGAATCATCCCTTCAGCATTGACTGCGCCGCCCGTCACCTGATCACCCACGCCTTTGGCGACCGGCAGGCTCTCGCCCGTGATCAGCGACTCATCGACATGTGTGCGCCCTTCAATAATCTCGCCATCCACCGGCACACGTTCGCCCGCCTTGATCATGACAATATCGTCAAGCCGGACGGAACTTACCGGCACTTCACGATCCATGACATGGCCATTCTCTCCGACATCATAAGAGCGAACACGTGCCGTCTCCGGCCGCAAGGACTGCAAGGCGCGGATGGCGTCCGTTGTCTGTCGCTTGGCCCGTCCCTCCAGCCACTTGCCCAGCAATACCAGCGTAATCACTGCTGCAGAAGCTTCAAAGTACAGATGCATCCCGTGCCCTGGTGTCGCCAGAAACAGGTACACACTCAGGCCATAAGCCGCACTGGTTCCCAATGCCACCAGCAGATCCATATTGCCCGAGCCGGCCCGCAGCGCCTTCCAGCCCGCACGATAAAACCGGGCTCCCAAAACAAACTGCACTGGTGTGGCCAGCAACCACTGCAGCCATGCTGGCAGCATCCAGTCCTGCCCCAACACCAGACCCAGCATCGGCAACACAAGCGGGATCGTCAGCACCGCACTCAGGATCAACGCCCATTTCTGTTTATCAACGGCAGGCGCAGCCTCCTGTTCCCTTTGCAAAACAGGCGCGGCTTCAAAGCCCGCTTTTTGCACGGCGCTGATCAGCTCATGTTCTGCAGCACCTCGCACCACCATATGCGCCCGCTCCGTCGCCAGATTCACGTCTGCTGACACCACACCCGGAAGTTTGCGCAGTGCCTTTTCAACACGCGCCACGCAACTGGCACATGTCATGCCACCAATCGACAGATCAACCTCCTGGCTGGGAATGGCAAATCCCGCACGTTCCACGGCTGCCACTACCGCATTCAGCGTTTGCGCCGCGGAAGGGGCAGCCGTCGACTCATCCTGCAAAACAATCGTCGCCTGTTCCGTGGCCAGATTAACCTGCGCCTGCGCCACACCGGGAACCGCCCGCAATGACTTCTCGACCCGCGCCACGCAGGATGCACACGTCATTCCCTCGATGGGCAGGGTCAACACTGACGAAGCATGTGAAGCCAAGGTAGAAGTCATCATGAATCTCCAGAAAACAAAGAGTGCAGCAATAGGGGGCACGGACGTCCTCGTCCGCCATTTTCCACCCTGGAAAAAACAGGCTGTGTATGAACGCCCCAGCTCCAAAAGGTGATTAACCGTGTTTGTATCCTGAAGCCTCCCACAATGGGAAGGTCAAGTTTTCCTATTGTCTATCTATCCTTGAACGAAAGAAAGCCATATCAATTTTTAAAATCAAATACATATCATACCAACAACTATATTTAATATTATCAATCTTATAAAACAAAACAAAAATCCATTTTCCGTATAAAACGCTGCAACAAAAAAGCTCCCCTGCCTGTCTTATTCACATGATTGGCCTTCCAGCTAGAGCGTTCTCATGATGAGTTGTCCCCAGGCGCTGACGCGAAGACAGTACATCCAGTACGGCAAGCGGCAGCAACAACGGGACAGCTCATCAAGGAAAGGCTCCAGAGCACATCCCATTGAAATGCTTCAGTGGCTCACCTGGCGTGCCAGACAACAACGCTGGCCACGAAACAACCCGGTTCGCCCAGCCAGCAAGGGAGAATTCATGTTGCGCAAACTTGTTTTTGCAGCGCTGCTACTGACAGTCATCGTGGTGACCTTTGGCGCTTACGTACGTCTGTCCGACGCAGGATTGGGCTGCCCGGACTGGCCGGGCTGCTATGGCAAGCTCACGCCCGAACACGCCCAGACAGAAATCAGCGCCGCCCAGCAAGCCGACCCTCTCGGCCCCGTCTCCATGCAAAAAGCATGGAAGGAAATGACTCACCGTTACCTGGCCGCCACTCTGGGATTCTTGCTGATCAGCATCGCCGTCGTCACCTGGATTCAATGGTGGCGCAACAGAAAGACCCAGGGACAAACCTCCTCTCTCAATCTGCTGCCCTTTGCCCTGCTGGGTGTCGTTGTCATACAAGGCCTGCTCGGCAAATGGACCGTCACGCTGCTGCTCAAACCTGCCATCGTCAGCTCACACCTTCTGGGTGGCATGACGATACTCGCCTTGCTGAGCTGGCTTTGGTTGCGTGAATCAAAAACTTTCAGACAAGCACAAACACCCTTCGCACTTATTGCCGCACGTATCGGCCTCGTTCTCGTGGCCATCCAGATTGCCCTGGGCGGATGGGTCTCCACCAACTATGCCGCGCTGTCCTGTCTGGATTTTCCCACCTGTCATGGCAACCTCATTCCGCAGGACATGGACTTTGGCTCAGGCTTTCACCTCTTCCGCCAACTGGGTGTCACCGCAGACGGCACCCCTTTATCACTCGCCGCCCTGACCGCCATTCACTGGACACATCGCCTTGGTGCGCTCATCGTCACCGTCTATTCATTAACGCTGGCAGCCTGCTTCTTCAAAAAACCGGGCATGCGAATGTCCTGCGTGGCGCTGATCATTGCCATCCTGCTTCAGGTAAGCCTGGGCATGGCGAATGTCCTGCTCAAGCTGCCCTTGCCGATTGCCGTGGCACACAATGCAGGAGCCATTCTGCTACTGATCGCCATCATCAATTTCAATTACCGCATAAGCGCTTTTATTCCCTATTCATCAACTCATTTATCAAAAAACCTGACACACAAACGGGGAGAACCCTATGAAAACCTTATCACTTGAATCCGGGCTCACCGCGCAAAAGCTGCGTGCCTGTTTTGCCCTGACCAAACCGCGGGTCAACACCCTGGTCATCTTCTGCGCCATGATCGGCATGTTCCTCGCTGTGCCGGAAGGTCTCCCACCTGCACTCACCATGCTATCTGCATCACTCGGTATTGCAGCCGTGGCAGGCGCTGCCGCCGCCGTCAATTGCCTCATCGAACAAAAAATCGATGCACGCATGGTTCGCACGCGTATCCGTCCCCTGCCGCGTGGCATCCTCTCCTCACGTGAAACTCTGGCCTTCTCCATGGCGCTGGGAAGCGCAGGACTCGGCCTGCTGTACTTTGCCGTCAACCCGCTGACCATGTGGCTCACGCTGGCCACGTTCGCCTCCTACGCCATCGTCTACACCATCCTCCTCAAACCTTACACCCCCCAGAACATCGTCATCGGCGGCGCATCCGGCGCCATGCCACCGGTATTGGGTTGGACCGCCATGCGTGGGGAAGTCTCGCATGATGCACTCCTGCTGTTCCTGATCATCTTCGCCTGGACTCCGCCCCACTTCTGGGCACTGGCGCTCTACCGCATGCAGGACTATGCCCGCTCCGGGCTGCCCATGCTGCCTGTCACACACGGCGTACGTTTCACCTGCCTGCATGTGCTGCTCTACACCTTTATTCTCGCAGGCATCACCCTCCTGCCTTATGCCACGCACATGAGCGGCGGGATATACCTTGGCTGCGCCCTCCTCCTCAATGCCATTTTCATTGCCAAAGCCTGTCGCCTATATCGCCAATACAGCGACGCACTGGCCCGCCGGACTTTCCGCTACTCCATCCTCTACCTGTCTTTATTATTCACCGCCTTGTTGCTGGATCATTGCCTCAGATGATGCCATGTGCATCGAAAGGAGAGATCATGCTGGATCATAAAAACAAGAACCTCGTGCTGGCCTATGTCGACGCTTTCAACCATGCCGATCTGGAAGGGCTATGCCGCTTGTTTTCCCCCGACGCGCTTATCTACGGCGTCATGGGCTGGAGCGAAATCAACAAAATGAAAACCGTCTGGAAAACGCTGATGGACAGCTTCACCGTTAATCTGCGCGTGGAGTCCATGCTGGCCGAAGGCGACATGGTCGCTGTGCGATTTACAGAAAAAGGCCAGTCCACGCGGGCTTTTGAAGGTGTCGCCGCGACAGGAAGAAGCGATGAAGGCGTTGCCATGGAATGGTTTGTCATACGCAACGATTTAATACTGCGACGTTGGGGAGTCAGAGATGCTGCGGAGATATTAAGACAGATGGGATTGCCACCACGGAAATAGAAAAAGCAGTTGTTTAGGGTGACGCCTATGAACAATTCGACGAGGTAGGTTGATGCTGAGTGAAACGAAGCCCAACATTGATGCTGGAACAGGCATGAATGTTGGGCTTCGTTTCACTCAGCGCCAACCTGCCACAGCTGTTTGTGGTATCTAATTATTTGCGGAAATCACTATAAAACTACATCCCAAAATATTCCTTCGTACTACGAATAAATCTGATTCCCAAGTGGATCATAGTTTTATTTCCCCTTACACCACCACCCCCAACTGTCCAAAAGTCGGGGAGTACAGTCCGTATGCCCAAACAATAAAAACTCCCAGCATTGCTAACCACAGCCACCACAAACCCGATCTATAACGAGCTTCATATCGAGCGATATAGTAAGGGCGTTTCGCCAGCTTTATCAAAAGCACCACCACTGGAATAGGCAACAGATACCATGCATACCGCCACTCGATTACAAATAATGTAATACGAGGCAAATCTGCGCCAAAAGAATCAAAAACATCTTTGAATTGTTCCGTTACTCGAGGCACCCCCCATCCAAAAATAAGCGAAATCAACAAAGTCGCCCAATAAGCTCCCCACAAAAACCGACTACGCGGACGCAATTCCAAGTCTTCTCCCATCATTGCCTTCTCCCATATCCATCACTTGAATCATCCGTTTTTTTAACACTCCGTTACAAGCCAGAATTAGGCATCTCACCCTCTATCACATAAACTTCATATATGAAGTTTAACTTCGTAGTTAAGCTACTTAACTTGGCAGTATTTTCACGGAGCCTGTTTTGCCTGATCACCCCGAATCCACCTCGCCGTCCGATACGCATGCCATCGCAGTCGAAATCCGCGTCCTGACCGGCAAACTCCGCCGCCAGTTACGCGAGGCATCGGATACCCAGGGGCTGTCGGATGCACAACGTGCCGTGCTGATGCATCTTGACCGCGCAGGACCGATGACGGTCACTGCATTGGCGCAGGCCGAGCGCATGCGGTCCCAGTCGATGGGCGCCATCGTCACGAGCCTGACCGATATCGGTCTGATAGACCGCACACCGGATGCGGAAGATGGTCGGCGCACCATCCTCACACTGACCGCCGAAGCCCGTAAAAAAATTCGGGCCATCCGCGCAGCACGCGAAGACTGGCTGGTGCATGCACTGCAGGCCAAACTGTCCGTAACGGAACACCGCC
>JAAFCF010004066.1:10447-25099 GCA_013389785.1 Helicorthomorpha holstii
CAAGCGCCTGGTTGCTTAAACTGACTTAACCCATTCAAGGAAACCGTTATGCCCGTCACCACACTGGACCCCCACAGCGCACTGATTGTCATCGACCTGCAAAAAGGTATCGTCGAACGGCAACTGGCTCACCCCACAGCTAACGTCATTGCCAATGCCGCACATCTGGTCAAAACATTCCGGCAACATAAACTGCCCGTAGTATTGGTCAATGTCACAGGCGGCGCACCGGGCCGCACAGAAAGCGCACTTGCAGGAACCCGTCCGGCAGACTGGGCAGAGCTGATTCCCGAAATGACTCCGCAAGCGGGTGATCTGTGCATCACCAAACACACCTGGGGCGCATTCACCCACACCGCTTTATTTGAACAACTGACCCGGCGCGGCGTCACCCAGATCGTACTGGCAGGCATTGCCACCAGTATTGGTGTCGAATCCACCGCACGACAGGCTTATGAGCTGGGCTTGAATGTCACGCTGGCCACCGACGCCATGACCGACATGAATGCCGATGCACATGCCAACAGCATTACACGAATATTCCCACGTCTGGGCGAAACGGGTACGACACAGGAAATCATTGCACTCATGACAAATAAATCGTAGCTCGGATGCAACCCGACACCACCACAGGACAATTCTATAGGACAAGGCTTTAAAACCTTACGCAGCAAAGAAAGCCACATCATGACCAGCAGCACCTTCCGTTCCCTGCGCAACTACAACTACCGGCTATGGGCCGCTGGCGCCATCGTTTCCAACATCGGAACATGGATGCAGCGCACCGCGCAGGACTGGATCGTGCTGGTCGAGCTGACGCACCGCAGCGCCACAGCCGTGGGCATTGTCATGGCCCTGCAATTCGGCCCGCAACTCCTGCTGCTGCCCTTCACAGGTCTGGCCGCCGACAGACTTGACCGGCGCAAACTGCTGCTGGCCACACAAGCCACCTCGGGCCTGCTCGCGCTGGGACTAGCCATCCTCACCATCACCGGGTGGATACAGTTATGGCATGTGTATGTCTTTGCCTTCCTGCTCGGCTGTGCCTCCGCGTTCGACGGTCCGGCGCGTCATACTTTTGTCGGTGAGCTGGTCGGGCCGGAAAACCTCACCAATGCCGTCGCCCTCAACTCCACTTCATTCAATGCCGCTCGCATGATCGGTCCTGCCCTCGCAGGCGTACTGATTGCCGCCATCGGCTCAGGCTGGGCATTTATGCTCAACGCCCTCTCGTTTATCGCCGTACTTGTCTCTTTATGTTATATGCGTAAAGATCAATTCTATCCACGCGCAGCCATCAAGCACACACAAAACGGAATCACGGAAGGCATTCTCTACGTATGGAGTCGCCCCGACCTGCGCGCTACGCTATTGGCATTGGGACTGGTTGCCACCTTTGGCCTGAACTTCCCGATCTTTATCTCCACGATGTCGGTCACAGCCTTTCACGGCGGAGCGAGCCAATATGGCTTGCTCTCTTCAGCCATGGCCATCGGCTCGGTCAGCGGCGCACTGATGTCCGCACGCCGCATCCGGCCCCGCATTGCACTGCTGATGACGGCCAGCACCACTTTTGGCCTGGGCTGTACCGCCGCCTCCATCATGCCGCATTACATCCTGTTTGGTCTGGCGCTGGTCGTGATTGGCGTCTCTGCCCAAACCATCACTACCTCGACCAACAGCTTTGTCCAACTATCGACCGAACCAGCCCTGCGCGGTCGCGTCATCGCCATCCTGCTCGCCATTCAACAAGGCAGTACGCCCATCGGCGCGCCTTTTGTCGGTTGGGTTGCAGATACTTTAGGCCCACGCTGGGCATTGGGTGTTGGCGCAGCATCGGGCTTTGCAGCAGCCCTGGTGCTGTTGCGCTACCTCGTCAAATATCGTGGAGTACGCTGGAGCTTTGATTCCGGCTTTCCGCGCCTGGTCGCTACGATACGGCATCATGAACGGTCGTTATGACAATGCAGCAGGAGTAGGGTGGGCAAAGCGTAGCGTGCCCACGCAAACAACTCATTAAACTCACGTTCTTACATGTCACGTTATCGACGTAGTTTCATTCCCGGAGGCACTTACTTCTTTACTGTCGCTTTAGCTGACCGCAGGTCTGCCTTGCTGAGAAGAGAGATAGACAAACTGCGACGTGCCTACCGGATCACCCTTGCCAGATGGCCCTTTGAAACCGTAGCGATCTGCATATTGCCCGAACATCTTCATGTGGTATGGACACTGCCACCTGATGACAGTGATTATGCTATTCGTTGGCAAACCTTGAAAAGAGTGTTTTCATCTGGATTACCTTCTGCGCCTGAACGCAGTCAAAGCAAAATGAACAAACGTGAAAAAGGCCTTTGGCAAAGACGGTATTGGGAACACCAGATTCGCGACGAAACCGACCTGCAGCGACATGTGGAATATATCTATTACAACCCAGTCAAGCATGGATGGGTGCAGCACGTGAAGGACTGGCCCTATTCAAGCTTTCATCGGGATGTTCAGTGCGGCATTTTCCCGATAGATTGGGGATACACTTCCGAAAGCATTGATAGCAACTATGGAGAGTAAATTCGTTCTCGCGTGGGCACGCTGCGCTTTGCCCACCCTACGCCTCTGCCACAGTTATAAAAAATGCATAAACCCAAACTTCATTATTGTTAACCTGAATTCTGGATAAGAAAAACGCAGGGTAAGCAAAGCGTAGCATGCCCACGCTGGCAACTCATGCACTTATCCCGAACTGAGATTATTGTTACATCCACTTCACCAACCACCGATCATCCTTTTCCTGCGTCACCGAACACTCCACATCGAGAAACTTCTGAATCACCTCAATATTCGTATGCAAATGGCTTGACGCAGTCGTCGCGGTAAAAGCGCTCTTCCCCGCCAAGGCACACGGCAGCAACAACTGATCGGCCAGATACTCACCGACGGCTGCATCGCTACGCAGATACTCCTTTGCCTGTCGACACGCAACATCGGCCACATTCGCAGCAGGCAAACCTTTCTCTCCATACGCAATGAACAGCTCATTGACATATTCATGCTCAGTGTTCAGCAACACCACATTCCCCGGCCCTTCATTCACAGGACGTACACGTGGCTGTGTTTTAGCGCCCGGAAAACACTCTTCCACCACCTTCAACTCACGCAAAGCCACATCCGTCGGCACACCCGCCACCACGGCTTCCGCACGCGTACCCATATGCACACCACGCTCCATCAACTGCAAAGGCAACAGACGTTCAACAGGCGTCACTTCTGCAATCACCTCTCCGCCACCTGCCGGAAAAAATCCATGACGATGCAAGGCGATCTCACTTTGCACGCCCATACGCTTCATCAACGGTAACCAGGTCTGCATCAAAAAATCCGCAGGCGGAGCCAGAGGATTATGCGTTCCACCACTCACCACCACACGGCTGGGCGCATTGGCAAACCACAGCGCAGGCAGCACGGTTTGCAACACCAGCGTACAGCTTCCGGCAGAACCAATCGCAAAATTATAATGTCCTCCGCATATTTCATTCGATACAAAAGTCAAAGACTGCGAACCCAGTTCTGCTCCCTCAACCTGTGCATTACAAATCTGTGCCGCCGCTTTCACTGCTGTCAAATGCTGACGCAGCAGGCCAGGTTTCTTACGTCGTGCACGAATGCGTTCGATGCGGAATGGCTTACCCGTAATCATCGACAAAGTCAGCGCACTACGCAGCACCTGACCACCGCCCTCTCCCTGAGAGCCATCCATCTCAATATATTTATCAGTCATTTCAAGCTTCCATTACTCATATCTACCCCAATCAAACCGTCTCAATCACCTGCGACAATCTGTCAGGCTTGAACGGCTGGTCCACCAGACCCGCTTTGACAAAGGCCAGGTTATAAACCCGCCGTGTAAAACAGATCCTTCCGTGACGACGGTTATCCGCCACGATCCTTATCCAGTTCCCCATACTCAACTCGGTGTTATAGACCCCCTTGGCGGCCCGAAACTTCACCTTCACCGTCTGCTCCATCATCTCCAGCATAAAGTCATCAACATGCATCAACTTGTGAGCACGTGGATGGCATATCGTATCGGCAGGATGAAAAATTTTCGGATTCTCTTCTACGGCATGCACCGTTCTCCAGTCACCCACAAACGGCTTGAATCCGCCATATTCACTACAACTGATCCGCTGCATATAAAACTTGTCGGCTTCCACATCAAAATACGGCACGGGAAAAACTTCCGGCACAGCATTGCGCAAGCTCGCCTTCGGCCCGCCTCGCGCACGTTTCGACCAGCGTACCTCAATCATCTGAATAAGAATTGTCATATCATGCCATTAACATCTACAGCCCAACCAGTCAATCACTGAACACGCGGTAGGTTGGCGCTGAAGGCAGTGAATCCCAACAGCCGTCTTTATCACAGTGATGGTGTTGGGCTTCGTTTCACTCAGCACCCACCAACAGAATGTCTGCCTATCAATTAAACCCGCTATAAACGCAGACGCTTTACCACGCGCTCGAAAGACTGATTGGCAAAAACTTGATTCCAGCCTTCCCTGATCTGCGCAAACACCTTGCCAGCCTCTTTCACTGAGGGCGCATTTTCAGCAACGTCTTGTTGTTTATAAAGCTTCAAAGCATCCAGGCTATTCCCGCCATCGATAATCTCCCGCATCAAACCGGTCGACACAAAACTGAAGCGATTCCTGAACAGCATATAGTCACGCAACAAAACAAGATGCTCGCGTGCAAAACCCAAACCACTCGCCGTCTCATGCGTTGTGACATGGATCTGCTCGAACAGCTCATGGGTGCAACGCGTCGCCTCATCAAAATCGAGCCTGGCCAGAGCCACCTCATCGCACCATTCAAAATTGAAATTCAGCGACTCCAGCTCGCGTTCAATCCGTGCCAGCGATTGCAGCAAGTTCTTAACATCCTGCACAGGTCTTGTAGGCATCCCAAACATTCATTAATGTTTTATAACATCCATCAAAATAAACCATATTCAGGCATACCAATAAATATGATATTGAAAATTAGCTTATCTTCCCTGTCACCACCTCAAACAAAAACCTGTCCAGCTCTGTCGCATCCCCTCGTGGCTTTTTGTAATCCGGGCAATGTTCCGCACGCGCCAGCTCGGCTTCGATAAACGCATGAATCGCGGGTCTGCGTGGCGCGAGCTGCGACTCATTGGACTGCATCTTCAGCGCCAGCAATTCATTGATCTCATCGATGAGTACTTTGTCATCCACCGTCGCAGCCACCAGATCAGCAAAACGCATCGGCGGCATCCCACGCCCGGCATCGATCCAACGCACTGCCAGCAAAGGCCTTAGCACATACAAATACTTCTTGTAGCGCACGATCTCATCCTGCAGATAACCGCGAAAATTTTTCTTCGCCATCGCCAGATAGTGATAACGCCCGGTCTTCTCCAGAAAAAACTGCGGCGCCAGCGCACGCATTCGTGCCGCGATGTTTCCTACCTGCCGATAGATCACCGGCGAATCCAGCCACTCCAGCAAAGTCGGATTCGACTTGCGCAACAGATGCAAAGCCTTGCGCAGTTCCCACCCACTGATATCCAGCTCATCATCGATCGGCAGTTCGATCACATCGCGCGGCAAACCCACCCGCAAATACCACTCCAAGGGCTTCACATAGATAAAACGAACGTCATAATCGCTATCCGGTGATGCAAACCCCCAGCCACGGCTTCCCGACTCACAGGCAAACAGCACGCGCACATCGCGTTCACGCTCAATACGTTCCAACTCACTCATCACCCGCTCACGCACTTCCGGCGCGATCGGGTGTTCACTTAAAATTTTATTTGTCATTTTTATGACTCCTTCTTTACAACTTTATCGGGTGAACAGGCTTCCAATGCTCGATTCAAAACAGATAACCAGTAACTTGATACATCTTCCTCTTGCATAGCGTCATCTCGAAGTTTTACAAGATACGGATATAACTCCGGGTCAGCTAAATCACAGGCAGAATCCAACTCATAAACCCTGCAATCTCCTGATGACAATTTTTCCTTCAACAGAGGAATTATTCTTTCGTCATGCCTTGATGCCAAGCCTGACATAGCCTCACCCTGAACATTTTCATTCCTGTCATTGAGATTGCGCCAAAGGCATTCACGGATCTCCGGCGTATCGCTCTGACACATACTCCCCAGCGAAAAGGTCGCCCAGTCACGCACATCATCATCCACATCACTCGCCAGCTTGATCAAAGCCTGAATACTCTCTGGCACATCATAATGACCCAACGCAAAAGCAGCCGCATAGCGAACATTCTCCGAAGCATGATCAGACAACTCAATAATGCGTGGCAGAGCTGGTAAATGAGGTCGATGCCCAAACCCTGTCACCGCTTCTGCAACAACATCAACCTGCGGATCGTCCAAAGCCGTCATCAGCAGTGCATGACACTCTTCCACCCCATAATCCAGACGTTCACGCTTTTTCTTGTGATGACTCCACCTATCCGAACTTAATTGGCATATCACCAGGGTGGCCAGTTTTCTCTTGCGCCAGTTATGCGAATGCCAGAGTTGATGGAGACACTGCATGATTTCTGGAGAACCTCGGCCTCTCAAAGGATTAATGGCATCCCAGCTTTTATCATCATCCAAATCCTGCAAAGCCATTCCGATCAGGCTTTTAGTTGAAAGTTTTTGGATATCTGTCTTCATTAGGCGAACTCTGATTTTCATCGCCCGATTATCCCTTTTCACGTCCTCTCTCCAAAAATTCACCGATCCAATATTCCATGCTGATGCAAGGCCTCTTGCCATATGACATCAGCAGGTAAACGTCCAGACTGCTGCAATGTACTGACCAAAGGTTTTAGTTTCTGCACTTCTGCCTGACTTGGCTTCATCCACTTTGCACCATGCAAAAACCCTTTCCCCTCAGAAAAAACTCCCGCCATTTCCAGCTCAGGTTCTTTCGCATCGTTCAGCCATTGCAGGAACACTTCCAACCTTGCCCAATAAGGCAATTTATTCATCAAACGCCGCATCAAAGCAAAGCGCCGTTCCTGCATCATCTGCTTGATCCAGGCGCAACGGACAGGCTCGGGTACGATGATTTTTCTCTCGCTCAGTTCGCAAGCCAGACGGACAACTTTGGGAGAACTGTCTGTCAATGCTTTGGTGAGTTGCGCAATCACGTCGTATTCCACCAATTCAACATACGCATTCAATGCCGCCAACCGCAAGCTCGCCTCAGGACAAGACAAATGAAACTTCACAAAATCCAACGTTGATTGCAGACGCCGCTGCCCACACAATGCCAGTAAAGCACTGCGCTTTTTAACGGAGGTAGGCGCATGAGCTACTTGTTCAAGAATGAATGCTTCAATGTCTATTTCATACTTCTGGGCATACCACAAAGCAGCATTACGTACGCTCTTTACCGAGTCCAGAAGCATGGATTTCAATTTGTCTCGCTTCTTCTCTTGCTCACTCAATAAAACAAGAACCTGCCGTAAAGCATGCGTCCGCAAAAATGCGATAGAGTCCTGCAACGCTCTTTCCACCAAAGGCAAAGCCTGCTCAGTAGGCAAATCGTTACAGGCCATCAAGGCCTTGTAGCGAACATTCACTCGCTCATGCTTCAAAGCCAAAGCCAATATATTCGCAGGTGACTCCTGCTCAAGCCCGATGCACAACAAAAAGCACGCGCTACGCTGTGGCATGCGTAAGAGCCTTTCGCACCATAAAACAGCAGCGGATGGATCGCTCAACACTTCCTTAACGGCATTCACGACATTTGCATGACTATCCCGATGACAGTTTTCCAGATGGAGAATTTTTTCCAGCACATCCAGAAGCAGGTCTGCATCCTCGATCCTCGCGTAAACGGTAAAAGCATCATTGGCTAGCCTGCGAACAGGTGCGACCCAATCATTCACACGATCGACAATCGCTTCCAAAGCGTCACGGCTGTGATAATCCATCAGCGCATACAATGCACCTTCTCTTGCATAACCATTGTCTGAACGGCTTATCTCCAGCAAACGTTCTTCAGTGACAGGTTCTTCAAAATAGGACAAAGTTTCGGGGTATATATATTTGCCATATGGATTGGTTCCTTTTTGAGCCTTTTTACGTAGTCTATCAATCCATTCCAGAAATTTTTTATTCATACCAATATCTTTCATACTGTTTCAATCTGTGTAAGGAATGGCATAACGTTTTCCTTGTGCTTTACGAAATCAATCGCCTGAAAAAACCAGGCGTGCATCAAGCTCTTTTGCCTCTTGAATCACCGCCAGTAAATCTTGAATAATTTCGTTCAGCTTGATTTTATCGACATTGGCATATAACTCTTTTCGTACAGGTTTCAACTCAGTCCCCAGATGCACTGCATGAACAGAAGGTAATTCGCTGACATGCCGCAGGGTTTTTTCAAGCTCGGCTTGTAGAACAGCCATTCCCTTTGCGCCGTGAAACTCGGCGTCGCCATACAGATCAATCATCTGCCCACATGTTTTATTTACCTGCAGAAAAGTGGGATACAAAAACCAGTAGTAGGCATCGTCTTCAAGACACATTCTCCATTCTGAAGACTGGTCATGATGTTTAAGTAGAATATCCAGTGACATTTTTACTTTCCTTATACTCCCTCTTAAATACTTCAATCCGTTGCGCTGGCGACCAGAGCGCTGACTGTCTGGCGAAACGGATTCCAGATAGTCAGGCACCAAACGCCCCACCATTCCTTGCCATCATCAAAATAGCTGCTCCAGTTGCTACGTTCATAACCATCTTCTCTCTGGCCCACCCAGTCCAGCACTTCGATGCTTTCATTGGGTTGTAGCCTCAACACTTTCAGCCATTCCTTGAATAACTGCTCTGCCTCTTCATCCGGCAACTCGGTCTCGGTGCTATATGGCGGAAAACGAAATTTTCCATATAACTCTGCACAGTTATCGGTACGCATCAAGCGAGCAATCTCGGAGTCGGATAACAACCGGCCTTTAGCTTTGTCCAGTTCAACCCGTATTGCCGGCCAGGCATGTTTTGCATACTTTCGATTACTTGCAATGAGCTTACGTTTATGTTGCTCATTGCAAGCATGCATAAGTGAAAATACACCCGCAAGTGCATCACGATGGAGTTTTTCATCGAGTTGTGTATGGCTGGGAACCTTATAGACAACAAATTCAAATGCGCATTTAGCATTTTTCATGCGGTTGCGTACATCTTTTGTCAGGTTGCTTTCGAGACTTTCCAGCATGGTTTTCCTCGCTCACATTCAATATCCACGGACATCTCTACTTCCTTCGTGGCCTTGCATTGCTTTTCGGTATCTTCTCGATCAGATAATCCAGCAATGTCAGCAAAACACGTTTGTCAAAGCACTGATTGAGTCGGTTACTGCTGAGTACTGTTGCGGACAAGGCTACAATCTCTTGCCTCGCCACGCCTAAATCCTGATGTATCCGTTCAACGTCAAAATCTTTGCGTTTCCAAAGCAGAGCGACGGATTCAAAGTCAAAGGCTTCAACACCACAACATCCGGCTACGCATTCAGTTTCCAGAATATTCCATAAGTCTTTTACGCGCATCAGTGAAGCATCAACCTCTACAACGTTACGTCCCTGCATATCCAACTCGACAAACGGAATCCATTTGTACTGTTCAAGACGAATGTCATCTTCATGGTGTTTCGCATCCTGTATCGGAATCGTATCCAGCTTAGGGTCGGGGTGTATTTCCATCATCAGACTCCGCTTGACTCGCACAAGGCTTTATTGCAAAACGGAGTGACTTCAAAAATGAAGTACTCCGCTTTTCCTCATCAGCCTTTCACACATACCACCTGACGCAAAGTATGAACTACTTCAACCAGCGCACGCTGGGCGTGCATCACGGCGTCGATGTCTTTATACGCCATAGGAATTTCGTCGATTACATCTGCATCCTTACGGCATTCCACATGCGCAGTGGCCTGCACCTGGTCTGCTACCGTGAAACGGCGTTTGGCTTCGTTACGGCTCATGGTTCGACCTGCACCGTGGCTGCATGAGCAGAAGGATTCTTCATTTCCCAGACCGCGCACGATGTAGCTTTTGGCTCCCATCGACCCAGGGATGATTCCCAACTGTCCTTTATGCGCAGACACCGCACCTTTTCGCGTTACCAGAATCTCTGCACCGAAGTGTTCCTCTTTCTGTACATAGTTATGGTGGCAGTTCACCGCTTCGACGTCAGTCTCGAAAGGCTTGGTAATCACCGAACGTGCAGCGGCGATCACGTTCTGCATCATGACAACGCGATTACGGCGTGCAAAGTCCTGCGCCCATCCCACTGCTTCTACATAGTCGTCAAAGTGCTCGGAGCCTTCGGTAAAGTAGGCCAGGTCTTTATGTGGCAGGTTGGCGATATGTTTTTCCATATCCTTCTGTGCCAGCTCAATAAACGTGTTGCCAATGGCATTACCAACTCCGCGCGATCCGGAGTGCAACATGAACCACACGCGGTCAGCCTCGTCCAGACACACTTCGATAAAGTGGTTACCTGTTCCCAGCGTTCCCAGGTGTTTATGGTTATTGGTGTTTTTCAAACGTGGATATTTATCGGTAATACGTTCGAATCCAGGCAGCAAATCTGTCCACATGGCGTCAACACTGGTGGGAGTATTTCCCCAGGCGCCTTTATCGCGCTTTCCACGTGTCACTTCTCGTCCATGTGGCACAGCGGCCTCAATCGCCGTACGCAATCCAGCCAGGCTATCGGGCAGATCGCTGGCGGTCAGCGTGGTACGCACTGCCATCATTCCGCATCCGATATCTACACCGACCGCGGCAGGAATGATCGCGCCCTGTGTAGGAATCACGCTTCCAATCGTGGAACCTTTACCCAGGTGCACATCAGGCATTACAGCCATATGTTTGTAAATAAAGGGCATTTGTGCGGTCTTCATCAATTGCTCTTTGGCGTCGGCTTCAACGGGAACGCCTTGCGTCCACATCTTGATGGGTTTTCCGTTGGCGACTTCCAGCAATTGATATTCAGTTTCTTGTGACATGATGTTCTTTCTGTGTTGCGTTCCAGGTTGGGTTGTTGATAGGCAATATATTGCAAACGCTGTGCCAGCTTTGTGCATAAGCCCTCATGCACACATATTTTCCTTATAAATCAATCAGAAATAATTTCAAGGCGGGTTTTCATTTTTTGCTTCTTCAAATAGAAGCGTGATTATTTATAGAAATTTATATATATATTTATTTTTTTGAATATTTTATAACTCTTGAAACAGCAGTTATTCTGAAGTCCAGATTTTTATATTTTCCAAATCAATTTTTTTATATGTCTTTTACTATATTTATAATATTGATTCTTTAAATTCTATTAAAAAATATAAATCCTCATGGAGTCACTCCTTTTTTCCGGGCTTTTTATCTGGCGTAGGCCTTGAGGATAACTCTCTGATTTATCCGGTTTTCTTTATTCGTTTTCGTTTATATTCACCCCTCTTGTTTCCCAGGCTTTTTCAACTGACTGATGCGCTCTTTTCGTGCCTGCTGTTCAATCTCTTTATCCATGTTGTGTCTTCTGGCCCTCCTGTGTGGGTTGCACCCCGCTTATGCACAACAGACGCCCGATCCTGCCGCAATGGATGCCACCATAAGCAAAAAGACGCGTCCGAAAATCGCGCTGGTCTTTTCTGGCGGCGGAGCCCGGGGGGGTGCGCACATCGGCGTGCTGAAGGTTCTGGAAGAGGAACACATCCCTGTCGATATCATCGTGGGCACGAGTTCAGGTTCGATTGTAGGAGCCTCTTACGCCAGTGGCATGAAGCTGGCAGAAATCGAGAAGCTGATGGTCAGCCTCAACACGGCCAGTCTGTTTCGGGATACCAGCCGGCAGGATGAGCCTTTTGATCAGAAAACCGATGACAACCTGAACCTGATCGGGCCAGAAATCGGTCTGAGCGGCCAGGGCATCGGACTCCCCAAAGGGGTGGTGGCCGGCGTGTCGGTCGAAGCGGTTCTGCGACGCCTGACTTCGCGCCAGCAGAGCCAGGACTTCAACAAACTCCCCATTCCTTTTCGCGCCGTCGCGACTGATCTGACGACAGCCCAGATGGTGGTGCTTGACCATGGCGACCTGGCGCAATCGATTCGCGCCAGCATGGCGATTCCTGCGGTGGTGAATCCTGTGGAAATCAATGGCCGTCTATTGGTGGATGGAGGCCTGGCGCGCAACCTGCCTGTGGATGTCGCCCGCCAGATGGGTGCTGATGTGGTGATTGCCGTGGATATTTCCACGCCTCTGCTCAAGCGCGATGAAATCACTTCGGTACTGTCGGTCAGCTCGCAGATCCTGCGCATCATGACGGCCACCAACGTTGAGCAATCGATCAAGGAACTGGGGCCGCAGGATATTCTGATCACTCCGGATCTGGGCGATATTTCTTCCGCTGATTTTGACCGTCTGACCGAAGCGGCGGAAATGGGAGAAAAAGCCACCCAGCAGCTCAAGGACAAACTGACACCTTACAGCATCAGCGCGGATGAATACGCTGGCATGCAGTTGGCCCGCACCGCAGATATTCCATCAGACCTGATTGCGCAGCGCATTGATGATATCCGTGTCAGCGGCACTTCAAAAGTAAATCCAGATGTCATTCTGGCGACGATGAAGACTCGCGCAGGCGATGACTTCAATGAGTCAAAAGTTGATGATGACATGAAGCGCATCTATGCCCTGGGGGATTTTGAACGCGTGGGCTACACCTGGGCAGAAGATCCCAACCTGGGGCGTATCCTGACAGCCAGCGTCGTCGAAAAATCCTGGGGGCCCAACTATCTGCGCTTCGGCCTGGGACTCTCCACCGACTTTGAAGGCAACTCCTACTTCCAGTTGATGGCCTCGCATCGCTGGAAATGGCTTAACTCCTTGGGCGGAGAGTGGCGTAATGATTTGCAGATCGGCCGCAATGACATGTTCCGCTCGGAGTGGTACCAGCCGCTGACACCCGCACAACGTCTGTTTGTCGCAGGTCGTGTCGAAGGCGCACGTGATCCGTTTGACCTCTACCAGGATGGACAACGCATCGCCAGCTATCGCCGACAAACTTATGACATTGGCGTTGATCTGGGAGTACCACTGAGCAATATCGGAGAAGTGCGCCTGGGACTTCTGCGAGGTCATGTCCGCATGCTCAATGACACCACGCCCTTTCCCAATACAGACCTCATTCCCAGCGCGAATACAGGTGGCGTCCTTGCCCGATTGCGCATGGATACGCTTGACAACATGCACTTCCCCCGCCACGGATACAAAGGCGAAGTCAGCCTGTACTCCTCCAGTAGCGGACTGGGTGCGACGGATGATTATGCCAAGGTCTCTGCCAACTTTGATGCGGCATTCTCCTACGGACGGCACTCCGTCATGCTGGGTCTTCGCGGTGCAAAAGGGCTGGGAGATAATCCATTACCTGATTATGAATTATTCAGCCTGGGTGGATTTATGCAATTGTCCGGCTATAAAACAGGAGAGTTTCTGGGTCGCCAGGTAGCTTTTGGACGCATCATCTATAACTACCAATTGACAGGCCCGGGTTTTTTTGACGGAACCTATATCGGCGCATCACTCGAAATGGGCAAGATCGGAGACTCGGTTTACACCAGCTCCGATACGCCCTGGACACATGGCGCGTCGATTTATTTAGGACTGGATACATTTCTTGGCCCCATTTATCTGGCATATGGTCGCGGAAATACAAAAAACCAGGCGGTTTATTTCTTTCTGGGACAACCATTTTGAGGATGGCGCTCATGCTGCGACGAACCTACCCTCAATGAAATGGCTCACCACACATAAATTATCAAATGGTTTGAAGTCAATATATCATCAGAGCAATAGAGCTGAAGAATTAAACCCTTCATCATAAAACGCCATGAGCATTACAGGCCTTACCCTTCTGGTTCCGGAGAAACCCGATATCGAACGCGATCAGGTCGCACAGGCCTGGATCGATGCAGGTGGTCGCGTCACCCGTCTGGGTCGTTTCTGGGAGCCTCCAGCATGCGATCCCCAGACAACCAGAATCTATGCCAACGACACCTTTGCCTGGGTCGTTGCTCAAAAACTCGGAATCGACTTGCTGTCGCCATCTGATGACCTGCTGGCTGACATGCCATATGAATTCAATCTGCGTACTGTTCACTTAAAAACCTTGAATGATCTGGCTGAAATTTCTTTTCCCGCCTTTATCAAATCCGCTGCGCCCAAGCTGTTCAAAGCGGCGGCATATGACAACAAATTCGCTCTCTGCAAAGAGACGCAAGGCCTGGAACCCGGCACGCAGATTCTTGTTTCAGAGATTGTTGAATTCGTAACTGAAGCTCGCAGTTTCATTCTGGATAAGGAGATTTGTGATCTGGCGCGATACGAAGGTAATCATCAGCATCCACTCGACGGAGCACAAAATCTTGTACAGCAGATTGCACAATCCAAGTTGCTGCCCAAAGCCTGCATTATTGATGTGGGATTTATTCCTGGCCGGGGCTGGGCAGTGGTAGAAGCTAATGCTGCCTGGGGAGGTGGTTTGAATGGATGTCGAGCGGAAAAAGTTGTTGAATGCATTGCCCAGGCATCCCGCTCCAAATACCAATTTT
>JAAFCF010004066.1:25199-35454 GCA_013389785.1 Helicorthomorpha holstii
ATTTTCATTATTCGTTAAATTTTGAATTAAAAAAACAGCAGCTTCTGTTGAACAGAAGCTGCTGTTTTTCATGGCTCGACCTTCAGCTTGACCAGCCCATTCAACACCTGATCCAGGCCACCAAATACAGAGATCTTATCGATCCGTTCAGCAACCCGCTCCAGTGTTTCCAGTTCTTTCAAACGCAGTGCCACCGGGTTGCCTTCCATGACCTTTGCTGTGTTCAGCAAGGAACGGGTTGCAGAAGTTTCTTCCCTGCGGCGAATGACGTTGGCTTGTGCAGCTTTCTCCGCTTCGACAACCTGCGCCAGGATGGTTTTCATTTCACCGGGCAATACAATGTCCTTGACACCCAGATCGCAAACCTCCACGCCATAACCTTGCAGTTTGCTGCCAATATGCGTACGCACCACTTCATCGATTACCTGCTTGTTCTCCAGCAATTCATCCAGGGAACGGGTGCCTACCGCCGCACGCAAACCAAATTGCAGTTCACGGTAAATATGCTCTGCAGGTTTCGCCAGCTTTGCATGAGCATGCAGCACATCGGTATAACGCCAGGTCGCTGCCAGATTCAAGCGCAGCCCGACCTTGTCGCGAGACAGAATCTCCTGCCCGCTGACTTCCAGCACTTGCAGTCGTGTATCGACCAGTTCAAAGGATATATCGCGATTGAATCGCCAGAAAGCCGCGACTCCAGGCTCCAGCAAACGCACCACGGCACCATTCACTTTGAGTACGCCCACATGGTAAGCCGGCACCTGCGCAATCAGCAGCCCATTGAGCCCCGCCACGCTACGGCCGCGCAACGCAGGTTGAAGCAGGCGTGCAGCCAGCGTATCAGGCAGTTGATAGGTTTCAGTCAGCGCTACGCGCTCAAGCCGAATGCTGGAACCTCCCTGCCAGTAAGTACGACGTGCACCCGGCGCCAGAATCTCTGCCAGCACATTATTCTCATAGAGCAAACCCGCTTCGTCTTCGCTCAATTCCATGCAGTTGAAATATTTTTCCAGGGTTGCCGGCTCGTGCTGACGCAGATAGTCGATCAGTGAGTCAAAGCCGACCACTGCTTTATCTATATCGAATACCTTGATGCTCAAACGCTGGAACGGATCAAACATTTTATAGCGCCCCGATTCAAGCACTTTTTCAAAATCCTTGTCGCGCAGCAGAATCGCGCGCTCACTTTTTTTCACCACAAAACGTTGCCACATGTTTTTTATCCTTCTAAATAAAGCGATTCATTTGTAAACCGCATGTGCCAGCGGCACCGGTTCGGCAGGAAAATACTGGCGAACATAAAGGGGAGACAGATCAGCGACTTGTCTGACGGAATGACACGAACATGTTCATGCCAATCCTCACAAACCGGCTCAAATGTCTTGCCTGAATGCCAGCAAGTGCTTCGTGCCGAACCGGAGGTAGCGCGTGCCTGACTGATGCACGCTCCACAGCCAGCGGGTACTGCTTTCTGAATATCAGACATCTTTTAAGGATGTTGATTTGGAGTAGGAATCGAACCTACGACCCACGAATTATGAGTTCGTTGCTCTACCCGATTGAGCTATCCAATTGGTCGTCTAGCAGGAATCGAACCTGCGAGATTTTGCAAAACTCATTTGCATCATCTCTCCACCAAGGAAACGCTTGACTGTTTGATAACTGTTGCGGCATACATCTGAAGCAAACTTTTTTCAAAGCGCTCGATGCACCGAAAGGACTTGTGAATCCTGTTCTGTCAGCAGGCAGTCACGCCACAGCCACCTGCTCTAATGCAAGTGGTATGCCAGAAGTAGAAAACCTGTTAATGCATTGATTTTTATAGTTATATTCTTTTTTAAAAAGCAAAAATCAGGCTTAACAAGAGATTAAAAAATCGTTTTTTATCTTTAAATATAAATCAGGCTTCGCGCAAACAATCCACAATTTTGAGTCGTGCTGCACGCCATGCTGGAATAAACCCGCCGACAAATCCCATGATCAACGAGAAAATCAGCGTCTGTATGACGATGACCGGAGTCAGCCTTAATTGAAATGACAATTCAGAAAAACTCTGCCAGTTCATGGTGGAGATATTCACCGCCTGCATCCCGGCAGCCCCCATCAGTCCCATGACGCCCCCGACCAATGACAAAAGCAAGGCTTCCAGCAAAAATGCACGCAGCACTGCATTGCGCCGGAAGCCCAGAGCACGCAGCGTGCCGATCTCACCGGTGCGCGCCGCCACCGATGCAAACATCGTAATCATTGCGCCGACGATGGCGCCAATCGAGAAGATCACTGACAACACCGTTCCCAGAATGCTGATGAACCTGGACAAGGCTTCGCTTTGCCTGGCATAGAAAACCGGCTCGCGTTCTGCATCCAGCACCAGGCGCGGATCGTCTGTAAGTGCTGCCTTGATTCGATCAAACTGCTCATCATCTGCCATACGGATAATGACGCTGGAAAATGCATTGCGCCGAAAACCCTGCATGATCTGATCGGCGTCCCCCCACACCTCGGAGTTGAAGGCACTTTTCCCTGCATCGAAAATACCGACGACCATCCAGTCCCGGCCACCGAACCTGAGAGAGTCACCTAAAGCAGCACCTCGAAAACTTTTGGCGATGGCTCCGCCAACGATGATTTCACTGGTGCCAGTCCGGAACATGCGACCTTCCAGAATATGCACCTGGGGCCGCATTTCCAGTGAAACAGGCGATGTCCCGCGCACCGTGATATTGCTGGGTTGGTCGCTGGAGATTTTGGGCAGGTTGATCAGCACCACCGGCTCTTTCGCCACCAGAGGCTGACCTGCACTATTGGTGGCAATGCCAGGCAGACTTTCTATGATGCTGGCTTGCCCACGTTCGATCGCGCTGCTGATTTCTGCATTGGCTCCCTGGCGCAGCACCATGATGTTATCCACCTGTCCTGTCGCGACCAGCGTGGCGCGAATGCCTTCGCTCATCATCAGCACTGTCGCAAAAACAAATACGACCAATGCCATGCCACTGGCCGTCAATAATGTCGTGACGCGCCGCATCCAGAGGTTGCGGGCAATGTAGGACAAAGGAATAGCCTTCATGCCACGTGCCTCAATCCCGCCACAATATCGATGCGTGACATGCGCCAGGCAGGCCACAAGGCTGCCGATAATCCTATGCCCATGCTGGCGGCGGCCTGCATAAGCATGGTCGTTTGCGAGACATGAAAGACGGGAAAGAATGTTCCCATGGCACTGGCAAAAATCGCCGCAACCGGCAACGTCACAAGAATGCCTAGCCCGCCACCCATGCAGGCAATCAGCAGGCTCTCGCCAAAAATCAGCTTGACTACAAATTCCGGCGTGAAGCCCAACGCCTTGAGCGTGGCGTATTCAGACAGACGTTCGCGTGCCGTCATCGACATGGTGTTGGCCATCACCACCAGAATGATCAGGATAATGATACCGCTGACGACTTGCAGGGCATCGAGAATCGCCTGCGTCATGGCGACAAAACCAAGCTGGAAGGCCTTCTCTGTCTCCGTCCGTGTCTCGGACAAGGAGTTGCGGAACAACTCGTCGATCTGGCCTGAAATGACAGGCGCTTCATCAGGATTCTGGATGCCGACCACGAAAACACCTGTGTGATCAGCACGATTGGTGTTTTGCTTGCGCAGGGTTTCGTTAACCAATGCCCAATGAATAAACATTTGCGATTCATCGGTCGTGCTGCTTTTCCCCTCATAAATTCCGCGCAGGGTGAAAGTCCAGGTACCCGGATAGATTGTGCCGCGCAGCGGGATTTGATCGCCGACTTTCCACCCGAAGCGATCGGCCAGTTTACGGCCCACAATCGCGCCTTGTCTGTCCCGGATAAAGACACGCAGGGACGTTTCATCCATCTGGTACTCGGGATACAGGGCCATAAAGCGCTCAGGGTCGACCGCAAACTGGGCGAAAAAATTGCGTTCGTTGATATAGACGCCTGCAAACCAGTTCATGTCACTGACACCCGTCACTCCCTTGATGCCCTTGATGCGTTCGCCATAGCTCATCGGCAATGGTGAAGTCAGGGAAATGGCATTGCGTGTGATCAGGCGAGTGCTGGAAGTCGCTTCCGACCCGGCATACCAGGCGTCCACCAGTGTTCGCAGCAAACCAAACGCGCAGATCGCCACCACCAGTCCAACCATGGTCAGAACCGTACGCAGCTTGTGGCGAAAGGCGTTTTTCAGAAGCAGGCGGAAGACGAACATATTTATTTAACGTAGGATGGGTGGAGCGTAGCGATACCCATCAGACATCCTCCGGTATAGCTATAAAATCTTCACTTCCTGCCCAGTTTTCAACATAAATACCTTGTTGAACAAAGCGCTTGAACGTGGAATAGGGCCAATCTTTTGCTGTCTGTGCATGTCCGTGTTTGACTGGGTTGATGTGAATATAGTCTGCATGCCGAACGAAGTCTTCTTCATCCCGTAAAGCATGTTCCCAATAACGACGTTGCCATATTGCACGCTCTCCTCTTGCAATACGGTAAGGCAAGCTTCTACCGATTGTCTGAGGCAGAGCACGTGAAAAATGAGTTTTGATTAAGCGCCATCGTAATGGGAAATCTTTATCTTCTTTCGGCAAAGTCCAAATCGTATGAAGATGGTCCGGCAACACAACTATTGCGTCAATGCAAAATGGATGGCGTGACAAGGTATAGCGAAACGCTGCTCGTAATAATTCGATATGTTCAGTTAGCAAGCTCAAATGTCTTTGTTGCAGATTGACAGTAAAGAAATAGCTGCCACCTGGAACGTAGTGACGTCGATAATTAGTCATACATTTTTCCGCAATGTAGTTCGTAGGATGGGTGGAGCGTAGCGATACCCATCAACAACTGGTCATATATAGAATGTGCCTGTTTAAGCTATGGATGATGGGTATCGCTACGCTCCACCCATCCTACGATGAGCCATCGTCAACTAATACCCCTTTTTCCAGATGTACCATGCGACGTGCACAGGCGGCAGCCTTGGGGTCATGTGTCACCATGACAATGGTTTTTCCTAGCTCGCGATGCAATTCATCCATCAGGTGCAAGACTTCTTCACCTGTGGTGCGATCCAGATCTCCGGTGGGTTCATCGGCAACAATCAAGGTGGGGTCGGTCACCAGGGCACGGGCAATCGCCACTCGTTGCTGCTGTCCGCCTGATAGTTCATTGGGATAATGGTCTGTGCGGTCACTCAGTGACACCAGATCAAGCACAGCGGCCACGCGGGCTTTTCTTTCGCGGCCGGACAAGTCGGTCAGCAACAGCGGAAGCTCGACATTTTCAAATGCCGTCAGTACCGGCATCAGGTTGTAGAACTGAAAGATGAATCCGACATTCCTTGCCCGCCAGTCTGCCAGATCGCCTTCGTCCAGCGTGGCGATGTCGATGCCGCCAATGTGGATGCTGCCAGCGGTGGGTTTGTCGATGCCTGCAATCAGGTTCAGCAAGGTGCTTTTACCTGATCCGCTCGGGCCCATCAGTGCGACGAAATCGCCCGCCACGACATCCAGATTGACATCCAGAAGGACGGGTAGGGTCTGCTCAGCGCGTTGATAGGCTTTGGAGAGATTGCGGATATGAATCAGTGATTCATTGTTTTGCTCACTCATGAGCTTTTCCCTGCCACCTCAACCTTGCTGCCGGTCTGCAATTTAGGATCAGGTTCCAGCACCAGTTTGTCCGCAGGTTTGAGGGCTCCGCTGATTTCCACCACTTCACCCAACTGACGGCCTGTTTGTACAGGAATACTTTCCAGAACATTGTCATTGAGACGCAGGACCATTTTTTTACCATCGCGTTCGACTATGGCTTTGGGATTGACCGCCATGACAGGTTGCTGGTCTGCATCAGTCGGGCGTTGCGACAGGAAGTCCACCTTGGCGCTCATCTCCGGCAGGATGCGCGGATCGAGTTGTTCAAAACGCACTTTGGTTGTCACGGTGGCTTTGGCTCGATCCACTGTGGGGACGATGCGTGACACGCTGCCACGAAAACGCACATTGGGGATGGCATCCAGTGTGATGACAGCCGGTTGATCGGCCTTGACCTTGGCGACATTGCTTTCGGACACGTCGGTTTCGACTTCCAGCGTGCGCATGTCGGCCATGGTAACCACAGCACCCAATGAGCTGGCGGCACTGGAGAAGGGCGCGATCATGTCGCCGACATTGGCGTTCTTCACCAGTACGACGCCATCAAAAGGCGCGCGAATTTCGGTATTTTCAAGATTCACCTGTTGTACGCGCAGTTGTGCCTTGCTCTGTTGTAATGCCGCCTGCATGGCGGCAACAGTGGCGGTGGCGGCATCGAACCTGGTTTGTGCTGCATCTACTGCCTGCGGAGAAATGAAGTTCTGCGCTTGCAGGCCACGTGAGCGTTTTAGGTCGTTCTGCGCATTGAGCACTTCGACGCGGGATTGCGCCAGCGAAGCTTCTGCCTGGGCAATGCCTGCCTGAGCCGCGGCGATGGAGGCTTGTACGTCACTGGCATCGAGTCGGGCAATGAGTTCGTTTTCCTTGACCTGGCTGCCTTCACGCACGTTGAGCCACACCAGCCGCCCTGTGGCCTTGGAGGCAATCGCTGCACGGCGCTGTGCGACGACGTAGCCCGATGCAGTCAGTTGCGTGTATTGCTGCGAGGGGTAGCTGGTGAGAACGGAGGTAACTTGTACAGGCTGCGGGCGTGGCATGAGGAAGAAGCCTGCAACCAGCAATATGACAACGGCAATCAGCAACCATTTTTTCCAGCGTACCCGTTTTTTGCGTGTTGGACTCAGCGCACTGCGATCTATCTTGAGTTGGGCCAGGCGAGGGTTGGAAGGGGTGTTGTCGTCGGACATGGGTCAGTGCATTTTCCGTAAAAGTGATTTGCTTTAATGAATTTAAAGAATTAATAATATAAACAATTTAAATGCTTATATATAAATTTGAATTGAAAAAAATAACTTATGCAGCCGTTTGCACTCCATCAGTGAGCGGGTCGGGTTTTAACCCGACACCCACCCACACATTAATGCCATTATTCTGAACAAGGAAGGCAGCACATCCATCCACAACCTATCTTCTATACCACCACAATCTATGCAAGTCACTTTTTTGTCGGGTTAAAACCCGACCTGCGCCAGTGGATTTTCTCAATGAGAAAAACTCTTTCAAATCGTCAATGCGGCCCGCTTGCGTTCCATCAGTCTTTTGATGATGGGAGCGAGAATGAGTTGCATGGCCAGGTCGAGTTTGTCACCAGGAATGACAATGGTATCCGGTCTGCTCATCCATGCCTGGATGATGGTGGTGTCGAGCATGGCGAAGTCGATGTCATGCCCTTCACGGGCGTGGATGACGACCTGCGTTTCGTGATTGGCGGGCAGTTCGGTGACAAAGGGGTTGGAGGTGTCGACCATCGGCACGCGCTGGAAGTTGATGTGCGTGCGGGAAAACTGCGGGACGATGGTGTGAACGTAGTCATGCATGCGCCGCAGGATGGCAGCCTGCACGGCGTGAAAGTCGTAACCGCGTTCGTGCGTGTCGCGATGGATTTTCTGTATCCACTCCAGATTGATGATCGGTACCACGCCGATCAGCAGGTCGACGTGTTGTGCGAGGTTGATGCGGTCGGTCACGACGCCGCCATGCAGGCCTTCGTAGAAGAGCAGGTCGGTGTTGTCGGGCAGCGCCTCCCAGTTTGTAAAGGTTCCGGCTGGCTGGCGATAGGTTTGCGCCTGTTGTTCGTCATGCAGGTAATAGCGGCGTTCGCCCTGCCCGGTTCTGCCATAGCCTTCAAACAGGGCTTCCAGTCGTTGCAGGTGGTTGGCCTCTACGCCGAAATGGCTCAGGCTGCGCCGCTCAGACTTGTCTGCGAGTTCGATGAAACGCCCCATTTCTGCGCGGGTATACCGATGGAATGCATCCCCCTGGATCAGGGCGGCATGGATGTTTTCCTGTTTGAAGATTTTTTCAAATGTTCGCGATACGGTACTCGTCCCTGAACCGGAGGAACCCGTGATGGCGATGACTGGATATTTTTCTGACATATTTTCAGTGCGATGATTTTTGCATAAAATATATTGCCGATCAGTCGTTCCTGTTTTGCTGCAGCCATCCTTGCCACTCATCGAACAACGCTTTGCTGGATGCGAGAACGACGGCTTGCTTGTGCAGAGGGTCTGCCAGTAACGGGCCGCCATCCAGCAGGCCGAATACGCCACCCGCTTCTTCGAGGATGAGTCGGCCTGCGGCGTAATCCCACAGCGCCTGTCCGCCATGCAGGTAGACGTCCAGCCGACCGGAGGCGACGTAGCACCACTCGAGCGCGCTCGAGCCGAAGTTGCGCTGCGAATAGTAGGGAGGCTGTTCGACCAGCCGGGCGGCCAGCGGTTTTTTAAGTCTTTTGAAGTCGATGCCGGCAACAGCTTGATTCAGTGTCGCAGCGGGCTGGCGCAGAGGCAGTTTGTGACCGTTGAGCCAGGCACCTCCGCCATGTGCAGCATAGAACGAGGAGTCTGTCACCGGGTTATACACTACGCCGAACTGTGTTTCGCCGGCGACCAGGTAAGCCACCGAGACGGCAAATACGGGTATGCCATTGGCAAAATTGGTAGTGCCATCGATAGGATCGATGCACCAGACGCCTTGCGTGCCGGCGTGCCAGTATTCGACCTGTTGTTCGATGGGCATTTCTTCGCCGATCACCGGCGCTTCGAGCACTTCGGGCAGGCGCTGGACGAGCGCCTGCTGGGCGGCCATGTCGGCATCGGTCACGGAACTGCCGTCGTCCTTGTACTGGCGCGAAGCATGGGTGAAGCGGGGCAGGATCACTTCGCGTGCGACGTCGCGGACGATGGATTCGAGTGCGCGAGCGCGGGATAGTCTGGGCATGGTGCACCTCTTTGAGACGTTTTTGTGTGATGGGGGTTTTAATATAGAGCGTTTTCATGCTGAGCTGTCCCTGGGCGCACTCATTTGCCTCCTGCGACAGACAGTACTGCAGTACGGCAAGCAGCAGCAACGACGGGACAGCTCAGCATGAAAACGCTCTTGTGGATTGGTTCGCAGTTTATCCACTTAAAAACTTATAATGGCACAGCCTTTGAACAAGGATCATAGCACCATGATTCCACGCTTTTATTTTCCGGCCTTGACTGAGCATCCTCCTGCACCGGGCAGTCATGTCCTGTTGCCTACCGATATCACCCACCACGCGACGCGAGTACTGCGTTTGGGCGATAGCCAGCCCATTGTGCTGTTCGATGGCTGGGGCACGGAATACGCCTGCATCCTGCAGGCAGATGGCAATGCCTGGCGCGCGTTGATCGGACGCCGGAATCCGGTTGATCGCGAGTCTCCGCTGCGTTTGACGCTGGTGCAGGCTTTGGCGGTCAATGACAAGATGGATTGGGTCGTTCAGAAGGCCGTGGAGATGGGTGTCGCCTGCGTACAGCCCATCGCGGCCGAGCGCTGTGTGCTAAAACTGGAAGGTTCCCGCGCCGAAAAACGGATGGCGCACTGGTGGCAGGTGACTATTGGCGCGTCGGAGCAATCGGGTCGCAACCGTCTGATGGAAATCGGCGAGATCTGTAGCTTGCAGAATTGGCTGGCCAAGCCTTTTGCCGGGCAGCGCTGGATTCTTGATCCCGAGGAAGGCTCGCCGCTTTCCAAACAGCCACGCCCCAACCAGCCCGTTGCCGTGCTGATTGGCCCGGAAGGCGGCTGGAGTCCGGCAGAACTCGCGGCCGCCCAGGCAGCAGGCTGTACGCGAGTCCGGATGGGCCCCCGCGTGTTGCGCACAGAAACAGTGGGCGTAGCAATAGCCGGGGCGATGATGGCTTTGTGGGGCGATTACTGATGGGTTTCAAATTTATTTTCAAATTCAAATAAATAGACATTCTCCATGAATATTTATTTCATTCAACCTTAAATATCAATACAAAAGACAGCATTTATGAGCGAAGAAAATAATCATTACGACAATGGATCAGATGAGCCACCCGACCTGCATCCGCGGGTACTCAATGAAAATATGACCGCCGCGACGCGCATGGCTGATAAAGAAGCCATGCGGTTTGTTCGTTGGGTGCGCGGTGCCGCGCCCTACGTTCATTCCTTTCGTGGCAAAACTTTTGTGGTGGCCTTTGGGGGAGAAGTCGCCCAGGGAGAACAACTGCAAAACCTGTGCTATGACTGTAATTTGCTTGCCGCATTGGGCGTGCGCCTGGTGCTGGTGCACGGTGCCCGCCCCCATATTGA
>JAAFCF010004077.1:1466-19867 GCA_013389785.1 Helicorthomorpha holstii
AATTTTCCTTACTCGCTACTTCTGCGGGCATACTTAAATTACGTATTCCTCGTGAAACTCTTGATGAAAATAAAATAAAGGAACTGGTTGAGTTATGTGATGTTACTTTACATGCAAAACCAGTGTATTCATCAATTAATCAATGTATGGCAATATACGCTATGCAGAATAGAGAATTAGATGCACGCCTGATGGTTGATATCTTATGCGGGGGATATCCAGTGGGAGCTTTGAATACTTTGCAAGATAGAGTGGATATGGCGTTTAAAAACAATAACTGGAAAATGCCTATTAAACCAGACTGTTGGGAAAAATGAATTTTAGTTTTATTAATATGCTATATGTGATATATAAATTAGCATACGGTGGTTAAATATTGTATAGGTGTTCAAACTTTAAAGTATGGGGAAAACTTTCAATCGTAGCTTTAATCCGGCAACTTTAACCCTAGGGAGCCCAGCCAGGCTGATGTGTGTATTATTTGCGGCTACTTTTTTATTTTCTACTCTCCTTCCCCACCACCGTTACCCTCAAACCGTTTTCTACAACGAGTTCTATACGGCTTCATTGCTGGTATTAGTCTTTGCAGTTTCTTTGGTTTTTCTGCCTAAAAGCAAATTACGTTTGTCATTTCTGAATATGGCAGCCTTATGTTTTGGGTCTGCTGTATTGGGTTTGTATGTGTTGACAGCAGCACAAGGTGCTTCACTGATGATGGCATGGTCGATCATGGCTTATGTCGCTTTGGGTTTGATGGCAATGTTTGCGGTGCAACAAGGGGCTGAGGTTCTAGGACGGCAGAAGTTGGTGACAGCCTGTGCCTTGGGTGCGATGGGGTGTGCGCTGTTACAGACTGTTGTGGCAGGGCTGCAACTGGCTGGGCAGGATATGCAGGGGCTGGTGATGGTGAAGTTGCTCAACTCGGTCTATGGCAACATCGCACAGCCCAATCATTTTGGTAATTTGCTGTGGTTGGGTGTGGGCTCCACTTTGTATCTGTGGCTGACGCGGCAGGTACCTGTCTGGCTGGCTGTGCTGGTGCTGGCGGACTTGTGCTTCTTTTCGGCCCTGTCTGCGTCCCGTGCAGTGCTGTTGTATACAGTGGGGATCCCGCTGTTGGCATTTGTTTTTTGGCGCAAAGCCGAGTCTGTAGAGCGCTTACGTACTCTCTCTGCTGCAGTTATCGTTCTGGTTTTGAGTGTCATCAGCCAATTATTGGTGACAGTGCCGGTAGTTCGTGAAGCCTTGGGGGTTGCCTCGTCCATTGGCCGCCTGGATGACGCAGGCTCCAATACGCAACGTTTATTTGATTGGTGGGCAGCATGGAATACCTCGCTGGAGCATCCATGGACAGGTGCCGGGGCGGGGACTTTTGCCTGGCAGACCGGTTTGCATTCCATTGGGTTGACTCCCGCGCATTTTGTGCGGATCGGCGAGAACGCTCATAACACCCTGTTGCAGAGTTTGGCGGAATTCGGGTGGGTTTTTACGGGTGCAATGATATTGATGGGCGCAGTATGGTTATGGCGCTGTTTTAAGGTTGAGCCAACACGGGAAGACTTCTGGGCTTTGTGCATATTGCTGGTAGTAGGCGCACATAGCATGGTGGAATATCCCCTGTGGTATACCTATTTCATCTGGCCGGCAGCAGCTGCTGTGGCGGTCATTGATGCGGGTGATCGACGCTTGCCAGTGATGTCTTTTTCCCGTTGGTGGTGTGCGCTGCCAGCAGTTTTATCTGTGGTTGTGCTGGGAGTGACATATCGGGATTACAAAGCGCTGGAGCAGGGATACCGTTTGATCAATGCCGATAGACCATTATCAACTGAAGAACTGGCTCAGGTGAATCAGATTGCAGTAGAGGTCGGCCCTTATTCATTGTTTTCAACGCATGCGGGTATTATGCAACTGCGTGCCTGGAGTGCTGATCGACTCGAGTTGGCTCCTGAGATGGCCAAGATATGCGACTCAGCTGTTCGTGTGAAACCTTCCTATACCGTCATTACCCGTTGCATCGAAGCTTATGCGCAGCAAGGGCGGCAGGCTGATGTGCAGTTGATGGTGGATGTCGCCTGCGGGGCTTATCCTTATAACATGCGGCGTAATTTGCCTGGAATAGTGCAGCGGGCCTATTTATCCCAGAATTGGACTGTACCCGTTGGATCTGAATGTGTGACGCCATAGGTCTGATGTTGTTTTGATTTTTATAGACTTCAAAACTAGCGCAGTTTAATGCCTTCGTTTTTAAATATATGAAAAATTTTAAATATAGGAATGGTGTTGAGTGTTTAAAAATGGCGATTAATCGCCGTTTATATAATTATATTTTAAAAAACAGAAATTCATCAGCTCTCCCCTATCACGTCGTTCCCTTGGGTGATGTTGTTGCAAAGGAAGTTGTTGTAACAGGTATATATGAAGGGCAGCTTTTAGTGCCGCTTTTTGAACAGGCTCTGAGCTCTGTTTTGGAAGATTTTCGTTCTCAGATAGCCCTGGATGTTGGCGCCAATATCGGAAATCATTCTCTATTCTTCTCGAAATACTTTAAATCGGTTATTTCTGTAGAGCCTAATCCTGTTGTATTAAATATTTTAAGAGCCAATGCTGCGTTGAGTGGAGCGAATATATTAGTTGCTCCAGTCGGTTTTTCTGATAAAGAAGCCAAGTTGGTCTTTCATGTTAATGAAAGTGGAAATCTTGGGGCTTCAGGTTTTGAGTTTGCAGGAAGAATGACAGGTAAGTCTATTGAGTGTGCGGTGGTGCGAGGAGATGATTTTTTAGCGAAAAATGAGGTTAAAAATAGAATAGGGTTTCTCAAGTTGGATATTGAAGGGGCTGAGTTATATGCCTTACGTGGATTATCTGAAACCCTGGAGCGCGATCAGCCTTATATAGCATTTGAATGCCATTCAGCCCAGGGAGAGACTGGGGGGAAAGCTATTTTTGCATTTCTGCGTGAAAGAGGTTATTCCCGGTTTTATGCAGTGCAAAGTTCCATAGATACTTCTACGGGATCATTATGGTCATGGATGCAGAGACTGGTTCAGGGAGAAATGGTTTCTTTTGAGGCTTTGGATCAGCCTGATGAAAAAAGTTATCTGATGATTATAGCGATGCCAGAATCGAGGAGATTTTTAGTTTAATGCGAATACTCATAGTGATTCCAACTTTAGGAGGTGGAGGGGCCGAAAGGGTGGGAGCTATTATTTCGCAGAGTTTGCAGAAAATGGGAATGGATATTGTTGTATTGGCACTAGGGCATACGGAGTCAGAGTTCGCATGGGGCGGGGAGATTGAACGTCTGGAGCTGGGTGCTACGAAAACAGTGGTATCAAAAGCCATGCGTATCAATTCCAGAGCGAAGTCAATATGTTCGATGACTGAAAAATATCAGCCGGATATTGTTTTGGCCTCCACTGAAAGTTCTATTTACTCTTGTGCTCTGGCCTCATTGTCGGGTCATTGGAAGGGGAAATTGATTGCATGGATACATGACACTCCCGCTCGCCTGGGAAGTGGGCAACGCCAGTTGCTGCGGATGGCTTTGAGTCGCTGTCAGCATGTCATTGTTCCCGCAAAAGGTTTATGCGCTGAATTGATTCGTTTGCTTCATTTGAAATCGTCGTACGCCGTGACCTCTATTGCAAATCCTGTGGCTCCGGAGTTTTTTTCTAAAGATGTTGATAATCGGAGTTCTTTTGTTTATCAGGATCACCTGCTGTTTATGGGGCGTCTGGAGTGGTACAAAAAGGGTTTGGACATTTTGGCGGCTGCTTACGCTCAATTGGAAGAGCCAAGGCCTAAACTGGTTATCGTAGGTTCAGGGTCAGATGAACAACGGTTGAAAGCCGAAATGCAGAAATATGGAGTAGCAGACTCTGTGTTTTTTATGGGTTGGCAGGCCAATCCTCAATTGTTTGTTGAGGGGGCTGCGGCGTTTGTAATGAGTTCCCGCTTTGAAAGTTGGGGAAATGTTCTGCTCGAGGCCATGGCAGCAGGTTGCCCGGTGGCGGCGACCGCCTGTCCATTTGGCCCCGCTGAAATATTAGGCGAAGATCTTCAGCGTTTTTTGGCTCCCAATGAATCGGCACCAGAACTTGCAAAAGTTCTGAAATCGTTGTTAAACATGCCAGCATCTGAAAAATTGTCTTTGAAAAATAAACTGGTGACACGAGCGCATTCCTTTTCTGCCGATAGAGTTGGGTTACAGTGGCAAGCGTTTCTAAACAGTATTGAGTGATCATCGGATGAGTCTTAAAGCCAGCATCATCTCCGTTGGTTCACGCGTTGTTACAGGTATTTTTTCTGCTATTACATTAACTGTTGTTGCCAGATTATTGCGACCAGAGTTTTATGGTCATTATTCGATTGCCCTGGCCCATGCAGCGCTTCTTTCTTCTGTTTTATTTACACCCCTTCACACGGCACTTAGCCGCCATCACCAAAGTCTGGATTCAGGGCAAGTCCGCGCTACAACCGTGTCTTTGTTGCTGGTACTGGGATGTTTGTGCTTGGGACTGTCTGTTTTAATTGAATTACTGCACTGGTCATGGATGGCTCCAGGCGTGCTGTTTCTGGCTGTTTCTCTAGCACTGGTACAAGGATTTTTTGACCATTCAAGCCAATATGCGATGGCGGTTCAAAAGGTGGGCGTCTTTGCGCAAGCCTATATAGTGCGAGCTGTCGTTATTTGCCTCCTTTCTTATTTGATGCTGAGCTGGAAAGGGTCTGTCAGCTTGGCGCTGATGGCTGTGATGGCAGGAACTGTGTCCGCTATCTTATTGACCAGCAAAGCGTTGTGGAGCGGGCTGCAAAAGGAACGCCCGTCTAGGGCAGCTTTCTGGTTGCTTTTGAGTTTTTGTGGTCCGCTTTGGCTGACAACAGCCATGAATTATCTGATGCAATGGGTGGATCGGTTTGCCTTGGCTGCATTCGTGTCACCTGCTCAATTAGGTGTTTATGCTGCCTGTTTTGATTTGACACAGCAGGTGCTGGGTTTGCTATTGAGTGGTTTATGTTCCGTGTGGTACCCGCGCATGGTTCAGGCATGGGCGGGTACAGAAACTGAGCGGGCAGAATCTTTGTATTCAGATTATGCATTGTTTGCGTTGGCGTTATGTTTGCCTGCGACAGTTGGATTTTGTTTTGTGGCGCCGCAACTGACTGGTTTGATGTTTGGTACTGCCTATGCAACGGCTCCAGCGAGTCTTTGGATTTTGTTAACGGTCAGTACGGTGGCGGCAGGAGTCCGCTCGTATTATTTTGATATTCCATTGTTGTTGAAGGGGCAGATGCATAAATACGCTGTAGTGCTCGTTTTATGCATGCTGATGAATAGTGTGGGCGTGGTGATCTTGTCCAAAGTTTTCGGGGTACTTGGTGCCGCAGCAGGGGTTGCTTTGGGACAGCTATTGGGTTGCGTACTGAGTGCATGGGCAGGGCGTGGAGTTTTGCATCACCATGCTTTTCAAAGAAATCTTTTACACCCCGTTTATGGAACCATTTTAATGGCGCTGAGTTTGTGGGGCGTATCGATGATGGGGTGGTCTTTTTTCTGGTTTGTTCCAGTGGGGGCTTTTGTTTATGGCCTTTATTTGCTTACCGTGGATTTCTTGTCTGTGCGAAAACGTGTTTTGCAAGTATTTTCGATGCATTGATATGGGCAGGACGAAAGGTTGATTTGTGTGTGGCATAGCTGGTTTTTTAAATTCCCATGCTCAATGGGACATGGCGCGTTTGACGAATGTGGCGCAGGCGATGGGCGATGCGATGGTGCATCGTGGCCCGGATGCGCATGGTGAATATGGTGACGCGGCAGCAGGGCTGGCCTTGTCGCATCGCCGTTTATCCATTCTGGATTTGACCGAGGCGGGGCGTCAGCCAATGACTTGCCGTTCGGGACGTTGGGTCGTGAGCTTTAATGGCGAGATCTATAACTTTCAATCGGTACGCAAAGAGGTTGAACAGGCACATGGGGACTTTGCCTGGCGTGGGCATTCCGATACCGAGGTGTTGGTCGAGGCAATTGATCTGTGGGGCGTGGACGCGACACTGAAAAAGTGCGATGGCATGTTTGCTTTGGCGGCATGGTGTCCAGCAGAAAAACATCTGGTGCTGGCGCGTGACCGTCTGGGCGAGAAGCCTTTGTATTGGGGGCGTATGCCAGATGGGACTCTGCTGTTTGGTTCCGAACTGCGCACGCTGTATGCGCATCCGTCCTGGCACGGCGAACTTTCGCGTGATGCAGTGGCGCTGATGATGCATTACAACCATATTCCTGCGCCACATTGCGTGTTCCGCCATGTGCAGAAATTGCTGCCGGGTTTTCTGCTGGATATTCGCAATGGGCAAGTGAGTGAGCCGCGTGCTTATTGGTCGGTAGCCGATGCGATTGCCGTAGGCGATGCGTCGCGGCAACAGACAGTCAACGATCCACAGGCGTGGATTGACCAACTGGAAAATGTTCTGGGCGGAGTCATTGAAGAAGAAATGATGTCGGACGTGCCGCTGGGTGCGTTTCTCTCCGGCGGTATTGATTCGTCATTGGTTGTGGCAATGATGCAGAAACGTGCTTCACGTCCGGTGAAGACTTTTACGATTGGCTTCAGGGAAGCGGGTTTTGACGAGGCACAATTTGCCAAAGAGGTCGCTGCACACCTGGGAACCGAGCATCACGAGTTGTATCTGACCGGTGAGGATGCGCTGAATGTAGTACCGCATCTGCCGGATGTCTATGACGAACCGTTTGCGGATTCGTCGCAGGTTCCGACCTGGCTGGTGTCGCATTTTGCGCGTCAGCATGTGACGGTGGCTTTGTCGGGCGACGCGGGTGATGAGTCCTTCGCCGGTTATACGCGTTACCACGTGGGCGACGGTTTCTGGCGCAAGGTGAGCGGTATTCCGTATCCCGTGCGCAGTGTGATGGGCGCGATGGTGGGCGCTGTGCCGCATGGGGTGTGGGAAGGTTCTGCGAGCCTGCTCGGGCCACTGTGCCCACGCATGTTGCGTAACTCTCCGGGAGACAAGTTTGGCCGTATTGCACGCATGCTTAAAGGACGTTCTCCTGCGGATTTTTATGACGAATTGTTAGCCGACTGGAAGTATCCCGAAGTCATTATTCCTGGTGCGCAATGGAGCGAGCCTGAGCAGGCGAAGGCGGTCGGGCGAACCACGGGCAGTGATCTGGAATTCATGATGGCGCACGATATGCTGGCTTATCTGCCCAACGATATTCTGGTGAAGGTGGATCGGGCCGCGATGAATGTGAGCCTGGAAACGCGCGCTCCGTTTGTGGATCGGCGCGTGGTGGAGTTTGCGTGGTCGATGCCAGCTTCATTGAAAGTGCATGATGGCAAGGGTAAATGGCCGTTGCGCGAATTATTGTCACGTCATGTTCCGCGTAAATTGTTTGAGCGACCCAAACAGGGTTTTGGTGTGCCGATGGAAGCATGGTTGCGTGGGCCGTTGCGCGAATGGGCAGAAAATCTGCTGACGCCGGAGCATCTGGCAGCAAGTGGTTTGTTTGATCCGGCTCCGGTGCTGAAAAAATGGCAGGAAAACCTGAATGGGCAAGCAAGCTGGTCAGCTTATTGTTTGTGGGATGTGCTGATGTTCCAGGCATGGTTTGATCGTTATAAACAGCATATTTCCTGATGAATTTTAAGGTTGTTATAAATAAACTATCTTAGATGTATTGTATGTTTTGAATTGAAAAATAAAGAGCTGAATGATTCATGCGCATTGTCCTGTTTGCCAATACCGACTGGTTTCTCTACAACTTCAAGCTGTCTTTGGCACAGGCATTGAAGCAGGCAGGGCATGAAGTGATTCTGTTGAGCCCCCCCGGTGAGTTTGGCCCGCGTTTGCAGGAACTGGGTTTTGAGTGGATTCCGTTCGCGTTGTCACGCAGTGGAATCAATCCACTGGCGGAGTTGTTTACGATGCGCAGGTTGCAAGCCTTGTATCGGGAATTGAAGCCGGATCTGGTGCATCACTTCACCATCAAGTGCGTGATCTATGGCTCGATGGCAGCACGAGGAGCGAAGGTCAGGAAAATCGTCAATTCGATCACCGGCCTGGGTTTTGCGTTGCTGGCCACGTCTTTCAAAGCCTCGGTGATTCGTCCAGTGGTGGTGCATCTGTATCGCGCATCGCTGCGTGGGACGAGCGTTATTTTTCAGAACGCAGATAATCGGGACACCTTGCAGGCATTGCATGTTTTGCAGCAATGCGAGGTGTCTGTGATTCCCGGCGATGGGGTGGATGCGGATTTTTTCCGGCCTCCGCAGACAGAGCCGGCAGCGCCGGTGGTGTTGATGATGGGACGCCTGTTGTGGTCAAAAGGGGTGGGAGATTTTGTTCAGGCTGCCGCGCTGGTGCGTGAGCACAGGCCAGATGTGCAGTTTTTACTCGCCGGTGAACAGGACGCAGGGAACCCCGAAAACATTGATGACGCGACCTTGAAGCAATGGAAAGCGCAGGGCGATGTGCAGTTTCTGGGTCAGCGTTCAGATGTGCTGGCTTTGCAACAGTCGTGTTCGGTTGCAGTATTGGCCAGTACGCAGGGTGAGGGTATGCCACGAGCATTGCTGGAAGCGGCTGCGTGTGCCAGACCGCTTGTGGCGACCAATGTGCCAGGATCGCGTGAATTGGTTCGTGATGGGCACAATGGTTTTCTGGTGCCGCCTTCTCATGCAGAAGCCCTGGCACAGGCTATCCTGAAAGTTCTGGAGGCTCCGCAGCGTGCGGTGGAAATGGGCCGATGCGCCCGGCAATGCGTGCTCGATGAGTTCTCGGATGAACGCATTACAATGCGGACTTTGCAGGTGTATAAGATGACTGGACGCTGAGCTGATGCTCTTCCAGCGTTTTGCAGTGAATGATTTGTTATTACTTAATCAGTCTGGAGACTGATTTAACACTTGGTTTTATGCCTCGTTTTAAACACAATTGACTCCCAAATACCTGATCTTTCCCTTTGTGTGTTCACTGGTGATATGCCTGTTGCTGGCATGGGCCGCGCCATGGTTGCGCCTGATGGATCGCCCGGACGTACGCAAACAGCATGGACGTGATGTGCCGGTGGTCGGGGGAATCGCCATTATGCTGGCGTATTTGCTGGCGTTAAAATTGCGAGGCTTGGGCGGCAATCTGGCAGAGGTCTATCTGCCAGTGGGATTGATGCTGGCAGTGGGAGTGGTGGATGATGCACATGGCATTGCTGCGCGGCTGAAACTGGCTTTGCAGATTGTGGCAGCGTGGTTGCTGGTGAAATCGACCGGGTTTGAGTTGACCACCATTCCTGTGCCCGGACTGGAGTCGGGGTTGCCACTTGGCGTGTTGGCAGTTCCTGTGACGGTTTTGGTTTTTGTGGCCATCATAAATGCCATCAATATGTCGGACGGAGCAGATGGGCTGGCAGGAGGATATGTCGTCATGGCGGCATTTTTCTATATGGCCCTGGCCCTGTTCAACCATCAACCTGTGACAGTGCTGCTGCTGTGGGGTTTGATCTCCGCTGTGCTGGGTTTTCTGGTCTGCAACATGCGACGCCCGTGGTTGAGCCGCGCGATGGTTTTCATGGGAGACGCCGGGGCATTGTCGCTGGGTGTATTGCTGTGCTGGTTTGGTGTGACTTTAAGCCGGGCTGCGCCGACCACGACGCCACCCGTGCTGATGCTTTATGCGGTGGCGCTGCCAGTGATGGATATGGTGACCGTGGCAGTGCGTCGCATGCTGCAGGGCGGGAGTCCGATGCGGGCGGATCGCACGCACTTGCACCATCTGCTGTGTCTGAAAGGGTTCTCTGTTGAGCTGTCTGTGCCGCTTTTGTGGGTTTCACATCTGGTGGTGTCTGCCATCGGGCTGATCATGTGGCAGATGGGAGCTTCTGCAGGAATTCTACTCTTTGTGTTTATAATACTGCTGATAGTAAAGATGCTTTATTTACGCGTGTGGGAGGCAGTTGTGCCGGAGCCTGATGAACAAACTTCCTCCCTGTCGCAAGCCAGTTCTGGCTCAGCGACTGGAGCGGACTCTTCTCATTCAGATCATCAACGTTAATGTCTAGACAACAAGGCAAAACAAAAATATGTTTTGTGATTACCGGGCTGGGAGTGGGTGGGGCGGAATACGCCTTGCTGCGTTTATTGTCCCGGTTTGATTATGGGCAGTTCGACATCTCCGTCGTGGTTCTGGGGCGCGAAGATGCGCTGGCCGGCCAGTTCACCGCTCTGGGCATCAAGCTGATCAAGATGGGCATGGCTTCCGGCAAATGGCCATTTTCGGAAATCAGCCGCTTTCTGCAAGTCATTCGCGAAATTCAACCCGATATCCTGCAAGGCTGGATGTACCACGGCAACCTGGCCGCCTCCTTTGCTGCATCCCGTCTCAAACCCACCATTCCCGTTTGCTGGAGCGTGCGTGATACACCGGATGCTGCACACCAGCACAGTTTTTTTACCCGTATGGTCATCAAGCTTTCCAGTCGTTATGCGTGGAAAGTGGAACGGATTTTCAATGTCTCGGCGCATAGTGCGGATTACTGTTGTGACCGCCTGGGCTGGCCTCGTGCTCAAACCGAAGTGCTGCCCAATGGCATTGATACGACCCGCTTCGCCGTTGATCGCGAGATTCGACAGACGCTGCGTGACTATTGGCGTGTCAAGCCCGACGCATTTCTGGTGGGTATCGTGGCACGCTGGACGCCTGTCAAAAATCACACCCTGTTTCTCATGGCGGCCGCCAAGTTTCAGGAGATCTGCCCGGAGGCTTTGTTTGTGATGGTAGGCTCGGGACTGGACCTGCGTAACAAGGAGTTGATGAAGCTGCTTGACCAGTTCAATCTCAAATCCAGTGTGCGCCTGATGGGCGTTTGTGAAAGTGTCGAAAAACTCTACCCCGTGCTGGATGTGCTGACACTGACTTCAAAAAGCGAAGGTTTTCCCAATGTGCTGGCCGAAGCCATGAGCTGTGGCATTCCTGTTGTCAGCACCGATGTGGGCGATGCTCGCGACATCATTGGAAATGTCGCTAAAGGCAAGAACAGAGGCGTGGGAGGACTGATCGTTCCTGCCAAACCCAAGGCGTTTGCTGAAGCCTGGAAAGCCTTGCGTGATGCGGAGTTGCGCGAACGGATAGGACTGGCCGGGCGCAAACGCATCGAAAACGTCTACGCACTGGATACGGTGGTGCAGCGTTTGCAGCAGCGTTACCAGGAAATGTTGGTAAGGGATTCAGAATAGGTTTTGAAGGTTTTTATAAATAAACCTTTATGAGTGGTAATTAAAAATAGATTTAGAAAAATAAAACTTCACATTCTTCCTCTTACAGATATTGCCACGCTGCGAATGTTACGAATGCTCCAAATGGAGCACGGTATAATCTGTCGCCTCTATTTTTTCTTATGACCCTCTGTTGTCCTTCCATTTCTGTCATCTACTCTTCCTGTCGCCCATGAATACCTTGACCGCACTTTCCCCCCTTGACGGCCGTTATGCCTCCAAAGTCGAAGCCCTGCGCCCCTATTTCAGTGAATACGGATTGATTCGCCATCGTGTGCGGGTTGAAATCGAGTGGCTCAAAACGCTGGCCCAGGCTCCGCAGTTGGCAGAAATCGCCCCCTTTTCCGCAGCCACTCTTGCAGAGCTGGATGCGGTGATGAACAGCTTCTCCGTGACCGATGGCGAAGCGGTCAAGGCCATCGAAGCCGAGACCAATCACGACGTGAAAGCCATGGAATACTGGCTCAAGCGCCGTTTCAAAGACAACGCACAAGTCTCCAAAGCCTCGGAATTCATCCATTTTGCATGCACCTCGGAAGACATCAACAACGTCTCGCATGCGCTCATGCTGCGCGATGCACGCGACACCGTGCTGCTGCCCATGCTCGACAAAGTGATCGCCCGTTTTGTAGAACTGGCGCATCAACTGGCCGACCTGCCCATGCTCTCGCGCACACACGGCCAGCCCGCCAGCCCGACCACGCTGGGCAAGGAAATGGCCAATATTGCCTACCGCCTGCGTCGCACCCGTCAAGCCGTGGCCAGGGTGCAGATGAGCGCCAAATTCAATGGCGCAGTCGGCAACTACAACGCCCACGTTTCGGCCTATCCAGAAGTGGACTGGGCCCGATTCAACCAGGCATTTATCGAATCCCTGGGGCTGGAATTCAACCCCTATACCATCCAGATCGAACCGCATGACGCTATGGCCGAACTCTTCGACGCCCTGGCGCGCGCCAACACCATCGTGCTGGACGCCTGTCGTGATATCTGGATGTATATATCATTGGGATATTTCAAGCAGAAACTCAAAGCGGGTGAAGTGGGTAGCTCCACCATGCCGCACAAGGTCAACCCGATCGATTTTGAAAACGCCGAAGGTAACGTCGGCATCGCCAACGCACTGCTGCGCCATCTCTCCGACAAACTGCCGGTTTCGCGCATGCAGCGTGACCTGACCGACTCTACCGTTCTGCGCAATATGGGTGTGGCATTTGGTCACTCCATTCTGGCGCTGGAATCCTGTCTGCGCGGCCTGAACAAACTGGAAGCCGAGCCGGCACGACTGGCCGCCGACCTGGACGCCACCTGGGAAGTGCTGGCCGAACCGATCCAGACCGTCATGCGTCGCTATGGCATCGCCAATCCTTACGAGCAGCTCAAAGCCCTGACGCGTGGCACGGGCATCAACAAGCAGGCCTTGCAGGATTTCGTTCGCACATTGGAAATTCCAGAAGCGGAAAAACAGCGTCTGCTGGAAATGACACCTGCAAGTTACGTGGGCGAAGCGGCCCGACTGGCCAAAGAGATATAGCCCATTCCCTATGAGACGGGAGCGCGGGCGTCTTCGCCCGCAGCCTGTTTTCCGCGAAGGTGAGCATTGCGGGCTAGAACGCCCGCGCTCCAATGGACGATCAAATTAAATGGAACCCGTTATATAAATAATTCCCTTTGCGATGGCGCAGGTTTCATCAGTTGATCTGCGTCATAATTCAAAGCCATCTACATGATTCTTTTCAGTCCTCATTCATGAACTCCTCGCCAATTGGCGTTTTCGATTCGGGTGTCGGAGGTGTCTCTGTTTTGCACGAGATACGCGCCCGTCTGCCGCATGAAGATATTTTCTACTGTGCTGATTCTGGCTACGCACCTTACGGGCCTCGCTCGGTAGAGTACGTCCGCGAACGTTCTCTCAAGGTCTGTGACTTTCTGATCTCGCAAGGCTGCAAAGCACTGGTGATCGCCTGTAATACCGCCACGGCGGGTGCCGCCAAAGTGCTGCGCGAGCGCTGGCCGGACACACCGATTCTGGGCATGGAACCCGCAGTCAAACCTGCTACGGTGGCGACAAAGACCGGTGTTGTTGGCGTACTCGCCACGGTGGGCACTTTGGTCAGCACGCGCTTTGCTGCCTTGCTGGATACCTTTGGGCATGGTGTTCAGGTTGTCGCCCAGCCGGGAACAGGTTTGGTGGAATGTGTCGAGTGTGGCGATCTGTATTCGGAGAGTACAAGAGCATTACTGGCGCATCACCTCGGCCCGCTGCTGGAGGCGGATGCGGATGTCATTGTGCTGGGCTGTACGCACTACGTTTTTCTGCGTGACATGGCACAGGAAATCGTCGGGCCGGATGTTCGCATCATTGACACAGGTGCAGCAGTGGCGGCTCACCTTGAGCATCGACTGGAAGAACTGTCATGTCTGACAGACAGCACCCGACTTGGGATCGAGCGCTTCTGGACAACGGGAAATCTCGCACGGGCCGACCAGACATTCAAAGTATTGTGGCCCGCAGGCGCACGGGTTTTAGCCTTGCCCGAAGAGATGCCAGGTGATGCACCAACAGGCTGAAGTGTTTAACAATCAAGCAATGTTAATTTTCAATGTAGATTGTCTGATATAAACAATCTACAGCCATCGTTTCCTACTTGATCTGGAAAATGGCACAGAAAGAAACTGATTGATTTCCCTGTTATCTCTTCAATAAAGACAAACACTTCACCACCATTTCCGTCACCGCATGATCTGATTCAGCTTGCGGATATTGTTGGGCATAGTTTTGTGCCTGCTCACGCAAGCCTTGCTCACTCAACAGACGACGAAGCAGCTTGGGCAGATCAGCGGGGTTGCGATCAACGCCAAATCCCAGTACTGCACCGGTTTGTTCAGCTTGCCGACAAGTCATGGTCTGCTCTGTATGCATAGGGAATAACAGGAGCGCACAGAGGCGTGGAAGAAAGTAGCGGCTTTTGACATTCGCCCCAGGAACAATAAGCAGCACAAGGAAACTTCAGAAAATGACAATTAAATCAATGAATAAATTAGGAGTGGGGACAGCACTGCTCACGTTATCTTTATTCGGAAGCCAGGCTGTGCAGGCCGACGCTTTTCTTGACCAGGCCAAGGCTGTCATGGCAAAAGCCACATCGCCCACGACTATCTGGGACGGCCCGACCACTGGCCCGAAGCTGGTGCCAGGAAAAAGCGTCATCTTTATTGCTTCCGACATGAAAAACGGTGGCGTGCTGGGCGTGAAGGAAGGGCTGGAAGAAGCCGCCAAGGTGGCAGGCTGGAAACTGGATGTGCTCGATGGTGCAGGTTCGGTCAAAGACCAGCTCGCTGCATTGAACCAGGCCATTGCCAAGAAGCCGGATGCCATTGTCTTGGGTGGATGGAGTCCTAACGTCGCCAAGATTCCACTGCGCAAGGCGGTGCAAGAAAATATCGTTCTGGTGGGCTGGCATGCTGTACCAAAACCGGGCTCGGTCAAGGAGTACGGCATTTTCTATAACGTCACCTCTGACTCTGACGAGGTGGCAAAAATCTCTGCGATGTATGCTGTTGCCAAATCAGAAGGCAAGGCCAAGGTGGTGATCTTTACCGATTCGCTCTATCAGATTGCGCTGGACAAGGCCAATGTCATGAAAGCCATCATTGGCCAGTGCAAGGAATGCAAGGTGCTGGAGTTTATTGACACCCCGCTGGCCGACACATCCAGTCGCATGCCACCGATGACATTCAGCCTGCTGCAAAAGTACAAGGATGATCATCAATATGCATTAGCCATTAATGATCTGTATTTTGATTTTATGGCGGCTTCGCTGAAAACGGCAGGTAAAAAAGGCGATGGCGCACCTTTCAATATTTCCGCTGGCGATGGTTCTACATCAGCTTACCAGCGCATTCGTAATGGTGATCACCAGACTGCGACCGTACCGGAACCCCTGAAGCTGCATGGCTGGCAACTGCTCGATGAAATGAACCGTGCATTTTCCAAGCAAATGGCTTCGGGCTATGTCACTCCAGCACATCTGGTGACCAGGGAGAATATTGCTTTTGATGGCGGCCTGAAGAACAGATACGACCCGGAAAATAATTACCAGGGGCATTACAAGCAGATCTGGGGCGTGAAGTAATCATATAGCTGATGCTAGAGCGTTTTCATGATGAGCTGTCCCTAGGCGTAGTCGCGCAGACAGTACTCTAGTACGGCAAGCGGCTACAACAACGGGACAGCTCATTAGGGAAATGCTCTAAAACTCATCAGACATAACTCAATGAGTGTAGGTTGGCGCTGAGGAACGAAGCCCAACATCAGCGCTTGGATGTTGGGCTTCACTGCATTCAGCGCTAACCTACAGTTTCGTCGCTTTCTCTGAAGACATCAATTCCATCACTTTTTGCTGTATCAGCTCTTCCATTGACTTCTGGGTCAGCGATGAAGATCGTCTTGAACTGACCGCCATGGAGAGCTTGCTGCGCAGATTGGGTTCAATGATCTGGTGTGGTGTGAATAAACCCGAGCGTCCGGACGTCATGATCGCATTCATCGGCAGCACTGCGCTGCCAGCACCATCTGCGACCAGATCAAGAATGGCCTGCACGCTGTCAATTTCCAGTGAGATACGCGGGTGATAGCCGCAGTGCAAAAGCTCCGTTTCCACCAGCATTCGAATGGCATGTGGTCGGCTGGGAATCACCAAAGGCAGGTCGGCGACTTCGCGCAAAGTGATGGGCGCGGGCTGATCTCCTTCTTTCTTTGCCTGGATCAGGAACAGGTCTTCTTCCAGTAAAGGCAGCACATCTATTTCAGGCGAAGGCGATACGTTATAGAGCAGGGCAATATCCAGCCGTCCAGTGACCAGTGATTCCAGCATCGACGCGGACAAACCCTCGCTGATGCACAGCGACGCTTCCGGCAGGCGCGCGCGAAAAGCGTGGGTGAGGGGAACGGTCAGCACTTTTGACAAACTGGGGGGCACTCCAATCGCCACACGCCCAGCCAGCGCTCCTCGCACACGCCCCAGTTCTTCGCGAACGCGCTCGATCTGGTGCAGGATGCCGCGTCCGTGTTCAAGCAGTACCTTGCCGGCTTCGGTCGTCGTGACGCCGCGACCATTGCGCAGCAGCAGGTTCTGCCGCAGCTCCACCTCAAGCAAACGCACCTGACGGCTCAAGGCGGGTTGCGCAATGTCCAGCACAATCGCGGCCCGCGTGAAGCTGCCCAGCTCGGCCACGCGGATAAAGTATTCCAATTGCTTGAGTTCCATCTTTTTGTCTCCGTGCTGTAGCGGACGTCATTTAGTTTGAGACGCGAAGACGAGCCGCAGATAGTGCTGTAGCACAGCAAGGCGCTCAGTGGTCAATAAGCGACAAAGTATCAAACTAAATGGCGTCCGCTACATTCAATACTTTTATGAATACCTTAAAGTATTCTATAGCAAATTGATATAGCTGTTAGCACACAGATAGTCTGTTGAAGGCCGCTACAGCCGGGCACTATCAGGCTCATGAAAACCTCTGCTCCCATCACCCCTCCCACTTTCATTCCCACACTTTTCATGCGCGGCGGCACTTCTCGCGGGCCATTCTTCAATGAAGCTGATCTGCCTGCTGATCCGGCTCTGCGCGATCAAGTGTTGCTGGCCGTCATGGGCTCTCCAGACAAACGTCAGATCGATGGACTTGGCGGAGCCAACCCGCTGACCAGCAAGGTCGGCATTGTCAGCCTGAGCAAAGATCCGGCAGTCGATCTGGAGTTTCTCTTTGCACAGGTCGTCGTGGACAAGGCGATTGTCGACACCACGCCCAATTGCGGCAACATGCTCGCCGCAGTCGTGCCTTACGCGCTCGAAACCGGCATGCTCAAGGCTCAGGGCGATACGACGACCTTGCGTGTGCTGACTCGCAACACGGGCATGCAATGCGATATCACCGTGCAGACGCCTGGCGGACGCATCTATTACGAGGGTGATGCACAGATTGACGGTGTGCCGGGTACTGCTGCGCCGATCACCATCAACTTTCTCGATACCGCAGGATCGGTGTGTTCAGGTTTGCTGCCGACGGGCAAAGTGGTCGACATGATTGATGGCATCCGTGTGACCTGCATTGACAATGGCATGCCGATGGTTTTGCTTCGCGCCAGCGATCTGCAACGCACGGGTTATGAAACAGCGGCTGAGCTCAATGCCGATACCGAACTCAAAACCCGCCTGGAAGCCTTGCGCCTGAAAGCAGGGCAGTTGATGGGGCTGGGTGATGTCACGCAAAACACCTACCCCAAAATGTGTCTGATTGCGCCGCCTTCCAAGGGAGGCAGCATTGCAACCAGAACATTCATTCCGCATGTTTGTCATGATGCCATTGGTGTACTTCAGGCGGTGACTGTCGGAACCGCCTGTGTGCTGGATGGTTCCGTCGCAGCAGGAATCGCTGTAGTGCCGACAGGAAACAGCAAACTGATATCCGTTGAGCATCCCACGGGAGAATTCAGCGTTGATCTGGAAGTCGATCCGGCCAATCCGCAAAACGTGGTGCGTGCTGCATTGCTGCGCACAGCGCGTCTCATCATGCGTGGCGAAGTGATGATCTCGTCCTCTATCTGGAAAGGAATACAAAAGTGATAATTGATTGTCATGGGCATTACACCACCGCTCCACAGGCGCTGGAAAACTGGCGCAAGCGTCAGGTTGATAATCTGGTCACACCCGAGCTGGGGCCAAAAGTATCTGAACTGAAGATCAGCGATGACGAACTGCGCGACAGCATCGAAACCAACCAGCTCAAGAAGATGCGCGAGCGTGGCTCTGATCTGACGATCTTCTCGCCACGCGCAAGCTTCATGGCGCACCATATTGGCGATTTTAATGTTAGCTCCACCTGGGCGGCCATTTGCAACGAGTTATGCCATCGTGTTGCAGAACTGTTTCCGGATAATTTTATCGGCGCGGCCATGCTGCCGCAGTCTCCGGGCGTCAAGCCGGAAAGCTGCATTCCAGAGCTGGAGCGTTGCGTCAAGGACTATGGCTTTGTGGGTATCAACCTGAACCCCGATCCTTCTGGCGGACACTGGCAGGAGCCGCCGTTATCGGATCGCTGGTGGTACCCGATTTATGA
>JAAFCF010004080.1:1616-15279 GCA_013389785.1 Helicorthomorpha holstii
GATGAAGGCACGGGCGGGCTGACCAGCGATCTACGCCGTTTTCTGGCAGGCAGTCAGATGGGCGATGTGCCGCCTTCTGCCGGCTCCCCTCCCCTGCTCGAAAACGTTCGCCAACTGGCGCGGCGCTTCGGTGTGCGGCTCGATGACAGCAGCCCGCGCCAGACCAGGCTGGATCTGTATCGCAAGTCTTCGCATCGGGAACGCAGTCGATTTTTCCATATGACGAATTATCTGGCTGTGGGTTTGGTGAACTGGACTTCCGGCCCGGATTTTCTGGCCAATACCCGATTGGAATTATTGTTCGAAGAATGGCGTGTGGCGTGGACACCGATCGTTGAAGCGCGTTTGATCGAGCTGGCCCATGAGGGGAGTGCTTTGTCTGATGTGGCGCTGGCCAAACTGCGGCGCGAAGAGAAAGCGCTGAGCGAACAAGGCCAGGGGCGCAGTGCTCAGCAGGCGGTGATATTGCTGATCCGCGCCTGTCTGATTGGCCTGCATGAGCGTTTGCCCAGTTTGTTTGCGATGTTGAGCGCTCACCTGGATGAAGATGCATCGTTTGCATCAGTGGTCGGTTGTGGCCATCGTCTGATGACGCTGTGGCGGGCGCGTGAGCCGCTGGGGGTACGCCAGCATCCTGAATTGCTGCGCCTGATGCACCGCATCTGGCCCGCTGCCCTGTATTTACTGCCCGACCTGATCAATACCCAGGAAGCGGACGAAGGCAATGCGGTATCACATTTATTGTCGCTGCGTGAGTTTGGCCGTATGCTGAGGAACGATCACAGCAGCGACAGCCAGGGTATCGATTTAGCAGATATGCATGAACATCTGCAACGATTTATCGATGGGCAGGAGACGGCAGCGGGTATCTGTGGCGCTGCATCAGCGCTGTTGTTCCTGGATGGCTGCTGGAACGAAAAGCAATTGATCGATTTGTTGAACAGCCGTTTTGGCGTGGGGGCGCTGCCGCATGATGCGACCCGTTTCCTGATGGGGCTGATGAAGGCTGCACCTGAACTGCTGTTACGTGAACCTCAGTTACTGGCGGCTTTTGACAAGGTGATCAGCTCCTGGGATGAAACAACCTTTACCGGGCATCTGCCTGATCTGCGTTATACCTTCGCACAACTCAATCCCCGCGAGACCAGCCATGTGGCTGAGCAGGTCGCGTCATGGCATGGGAATGCATCATCCGATGCACAATCCATCATGACAATGAACTATGATGTATCCGAGCAGGATCTGCTGGTTGGCAGCCGTCTGCAACTCGATCTGGTGGATTGTTTGCGACGAGACGGCCTTGAATGCTGGTTGAATATTCAGTAAAGAGTAGGATATCTCTCCATACCCCCTGCACTTCTTCCCTTTTTCAGACGGCTGAAGACTCTGTCAATAATATTGGAATAGACATGACAAACAGATGGTTCTCATACAAATCAGACAGGCATGGATTTATCTGCTCCGTTGTGCTCTGTTCACTTCTGGCCGTATTTCCCTGCTTGGAATCCCAGGCCGCAAAAACGGTTCGGACACCTCCACAAACGCCTCATCAGTCTTCTCTCCCCTTCTCTTCTGCCAGAGTTCCTTCCCTGAATGAGCAGGTCATTTCCTTCAGCGAGGGCCTGGGCGCAGTGCGTCTGAATGGCAGTTGGGGATTTGTCGATGCCCAGGGACAAATGCGCATCGCACCACAATTCGGACGTGTCAGCCGTTTTGGCGATGGGCAGGCCGCAGCCATGGCGCAAGGCGGCACAGTGATGGGGTATATCGATGCGAAAGGACATTGGACGGTTCTGCCGGTTTTCTTTGTGGCCAATGCTTTTTCCCAGCAATGGGCACTCGTACAGGACAACCGCAAGGCTTCTCGTTATTTTATCGATCACACGGGCCAGACAGTCCTGAAGCTTGTCGACGATGCACCTTATGAGATCCAGAGTGGGAATAAGGATGAGGGAATTCTGGTTGCACAGAAAAGGCAGTTCCAGCACATCGATGCAACAGGCAAGGTGTTGGGCACGTTCAATGCTGATTCTGCGTATAGAGCCGATCTGGCCGCGCAGGACCGACTCGCGGTATGTCATGAGATTTCCCGGGAAGCCATCACAAACAGGGAGGCCGACACGCGTTTATGCGGTTATGTGGACTACAACGGGAAATGGGTCATTGCGCCTTCTTTCGATAGTGTTTCGTCATTTCATGCCGGATATGCCGTAGCAGGAAGTCATGGAAAAAAAGGCATTATCAATCGATCCGGAAACTGGGTGCTGGCGCCTGATTATGCAGAAATCATTTATCGTGAGGGAGGCACTTATACGCTTTCCTCGCGCGACGGCAAGCCTGATCTGAATGGATGGTTTGATGGGAGCGAGGGAGACGACAGGACGGCCAGCTTTGTCACGGCACCCGCGCACCCCGATGCCCAGGCGCCGAGAAAGCTGGGAGAAGCCATGCGTTATATCAGTATGGCAGAAGGCTTGAATGATATTGTGGATAAAACCGGCAAGTCGTTGATCCATGACGCATGGGTACGCGATGTCGGCGAAGATATTCCACAGCGTTTTTCAATTGAACTGTCTTCTCCCGTTGAGAATACCGCCACGCATTCATGGGATAACAAAAGTGATTCGCCCAGGATACGTGGCATCTTCCTGCGCTTTAATAAACCAGGTAATGATGCAACGCCAGTGTATGCACTTTTTCTGCCTGAGCAGCGACGCATCCTGAACAAGGGCTGGGAGGAGGTATCTGATCAGGGTTCCGGTATTACAAAACTGACGCAGAGTTTCAATTCCAGCCCCCGTCTCAACCCTCTGGACAGCAGGCGTTCATCGATTCCGGACTTATTGTTTTTTGCGGATACAGGTGAATATCTGATGGATCACCAGGCAAATTATTTGTCATATTTTGACAATCAGGTTGGTTTTGCCTACTTCAGTGACAGACAGGATGTGGGAAAAGAAGAAACCGGTGAGTATCGATTGATTGATCGGCAGGGCCACAGGATGCTGTTCCACAAGAGGTCTTTCTCGGATATCAAACGTTTTTTTTCCGGCGTGGCCTGGGCACAGGATCGCCAGACGAGACTTTGGGGAGCCATTGATAATGGCGGAAGCATTATCGTGCCGTTTGAATATGCAGACTTCAGCAGCTTTCATGGCAACTATGCTTTTGTTGAAAAGCAGGGCGTGGAATGGATTGTTGATCGCCAGGGGCGGATGTATGACTGGCCGCAGAAAACGGTGCTGCCCCGTTTTGTTGCGCCGGATCTGGGGGTAATGACGTTTCGCGATGCGCGTGACGAACGGAAAATTGGTTTGATACGGGGCAATGGCGAGCTGGTGTTGCCTGCGCAGTATGCAGATATTGTTCAATTGGCCCCACGTCTGCTGAAGGTGGTTTCGGATGTGGAGGGCGTGCATCGGGAAGGAGTGATCGATCCGAGTGGACGGACGCTACTTCCGGTGCAATATGCCAGTGTCAAGTCAATTGATGAGGAAGGGTCGTTTTTTGTCATCAGGAAGGAAGGCGAGCAGGATCTTTATGCGGTGGCGGATGCTCAGGGAAAATTATTGACGGACTTTGATATCACTCAGGTGGAGCCGAATCCAACAGGTGGCTGGTTGCTCAGTGGTAATCGAACCGGGCGACTGTTGCTGCCGCAGGGAAAACTGATCCCGCTGCCTGCACTGATGGCAAACAAGAGAAACGGTGACGACCAGTATGCGCGGATTCTGGATGATGACAGCATTCTGGTGGTGCTGGCAGATCACATGGCGCTGGTCGATGAGCAGGGCAAGCCATTGAGCGATTGGTATGATGCGCTGGATTCTCTTGGGGAGGGGCTGTGGGTGGGCAGCCGGGGGGAATCTCCTGACAGAAGCGTGTCCATCCTGCAAAAAGAGGGCAAGGTGCTTTTTACGCTGGCAGCGAATATCTATCCGTGGGCCTTGGTAAAGGATGATAAACAGGATACAGGGCTGGTCGTCCGTCAGGGTGAAGAACGCGGCCCTGCGTCGGAGCGCTTGATATTGCTGGACGTGCAGACTGGGAAAATTTTACGTTATTTGCCTGGCATACAAGCAGACATACAGGGGGATGCGTCTTCTCGTGCGCTGAAGGGGCTGATTCCTGTCGGGAGCCGTGATTATCCGAAGGAGAAGATCAATGGTTATGTGGATATGGCAGGGCTCTGGCGGATTCCTTTGCGCGGTTATTTGCCACAGAGTGCATTTGAAGATCAACGTGCGTGGGTGAGCCAGATCAGCACTTCTTTGCTGGGCGTGATCGATATGCAGGGGAAATGGGTAGTGCAGCCTGCTTATCAGGCGATGCTGCCTTACAGTGAGGCACGCGCCTGGGCACAGACACCGCAAGGCAATATCCGTTTGCTGGACACTCAGGGACGTATTGTGGGGCAGAGAGACTCACGCTGCGGGCAGGAGGTGTGGCTCAGTGGAGAGGGACAGTTGCTGTGGCCGGAAAAACTGCCTGCGGGGTGTGTGAATTTAAACATTTTTCAAATGAAATAATCGGTTTTCTGGATGGTGGTGTGATCAGGCTGCGAATGTTCTCGCGGCCTTTTTTATTGTTTTTTCATTTTTGATTTCGAGCAATTCTTAAATTTGTAGCATATCCCTCTCTCTCTCCCACATGGGGAGAGGGAAGAAAACAATCTTTGTTAAAAATTTAATTGGCATAAAATGACAAAAGCATCATTTGAAAAGTGCTCTAGCTTTCGAAGGGCGGGGTCAGTCTCATGGCATAACGCACCCATAACTCCGGGGTGGTGATCACCAGTTGCTCACGCAGCGGCGGGCGACGAGCCAGTTTCAGAACCAGTTTGTCGCGCGTGAGCAATAACGCGGCCTGACCGCGCCAGGCCAGTTGCAGGAATTTCTGGTCATCGCGGTCTTTGCATCGAGGCAGGCTTTGGAGGCCTTGTTCTTCTGCCTCGCTGGCGGCAGGCAGGCATTGCACGACATTTGCATAGTCGGCGTAAACATTCTGTTGCGTGGCGTCATCCAGTGCGAACTGTTCGTACTGGAGCACTCTTTGCAGTTCGTCGAGACAGTCAGGTTGAGTCAGCAATGCCAGTTTGCGGGTATCAATGGCATTTTTCAGCATGATCAGGCCGGGGTCGCGAAACACCCAGAGCGCCATGATGACGTTGGTATCCAGCACGGTTGTCATGGGGTGAAGGTGATCAGGAATATCTGCTAACTGCATGGAGGGTCTGAGTGGGTGGGTTGTCGTGAACAGCTTGCGCGATGAAGCGGGGTGCCGCAAAGCTTTGTATTCTGGGCTGTCATGCCAGTGCCTGGCAAGACATCGTCAAAACGCATGAAGAAAATCTTGATAGGTCATGCTGTATTCTTTAATGATATAGAACAATCTTTAAAATAAATATATTTTTACTATGGAAGTGAAATTGATTTGAAATTCTTGCGGATGGAGAAGAATTCACAATATTTTCTGATTGATTTAAAGGAGTTTTAACTAATTTGAGTTACGTGAAGAATGTCTCAAACAATCTCAGTAAACAGAAAAATTATAAAAATCGTTATATTTGATCAAAACCACAGTGAATTGTCAGGTTCATTATCAGAGCGTGACAGTTTTTCAGTGTTTTGGGATATAGGGGAAAAAAATGACATATAAATTTAAAACTCAGCCACGTATGCTTTGCCGGAGTATTGTATTGGCCTTGGGCGTGGGAATGACGGCGACAGTGGCTTATGCAGCTTGTCCTGGTGCAGGTCAGACAATCAACTACGGTTGGACCATCATGGCGGATTCCAACGCCAACATCACATGTGGAAGCAATATCACCATCAATAATTCCAGCACCTATGGCGGATATGGTGTATTGGCGAACAACGGGTTTTTGGTTGTTGTTGGCGACCATCTCACGATAAGTACTGCCAAAGCGCAATGGGACACTATCCGTACCAATCCTACGACGGCCCATGCAAATGTCACGATAGGTGACTATGCGACGATCAAGGCAACGGGGTCATCCGTCGATGCCATCAACGTCACCACTGCCGGGGCTACTGGTTCCGCCGAACTCCATATTGGCAACAATGCCTACATAGAATCTCAGTCTGGGATGGGCGTTCGAGTGAACCTGGCCTGGGGCGTGGATGCCAACACGACTTTGAAGATGCTGGCAACAGTGGGAGATAATGCCACAATCATTACTCATGGCCCAGGCAGTAATACTATCGATGGATATGGTTATGCCGTTTATGCGGGCAACAGGGATACCAATGGTACCTATATTTCCTACGGGAAAAATGCTGATGTAATTATCGGCAAGAACAGTGTGATCAGAAGCGAGGGTTCGGCCTCTCATGCCGTATATGCCAACCGGGGCGGGATGATTCGCCTGGGGGATAACACCGACATCACCACAACGGGCAACAAAGCCTATGGCCTGTACACACAGGTCACTCCCAGCACACAAACCAACAATACCACCCTGGGGGGCACAATCGAACTGCTGGGTGACACCTCTGTCAAGGTCACGGACATCGCCAACAGCTACGCGATGTATTCTTCCGGCGATGGTTCCATCATTGCTTCGCAGGACAGTTCATCAGGCACGACAACCAGTACCTCCGGTGTGTATAAGGTCACCGGCAATCTGCTGTCCGACAAAAAAGGCATCATCAACCTGAATACGACGGGTGATTCAGAACTCAACAGCAATCTGAAGGTTGCCACCAATGGCGTCATCAATCTGAATATGACATATAACTCCCTGTTGAAGGGAAGTTCAGATGCCAGTGGAGGTACAATCAATTTGTCTATCGACACCAGCCCGCGCGGCTGGATGATGACGGCGAACTCCACTGTTAGCAGCCTGAACCTGAATAACGGTGGCACCGTTAGCTTTGGTGACCAGAGCATTCCGGTCACCAGTAGCAATGCCATGACATTGACAACAGACAAGCTGAGCGGCAACGGCAACTTCCTTATGCGCACCAATGTGATTGGAACCGGCAACGGCGCGGGGAATATTGGCGATCTGCTGGTCATCAACCAGTCTTCTGCCGGTTCGCATCAACTGCATTTCAATGACAGCAGCACGGGCGGCCTGAATGTGGACGGCACTGAAAAACTGAAGGTGGTGCAGGACACGGTCAGCGGCTCGGACAAAGCCGTTTTCAGCAGCACAGGTGTTGATTATGGCGCGTATGTATTCAAGCTGAAGAAAGATGGCACGGACTGGTATCTGGTGGCGACGGACAACACGCCTCCAGTGCCTCCTACTCCTCCAGACCCTGATCCCACGCCGGATCCAGACCCGACGCCCAACCCGGACCCTACACCGGTTCCTGATCCTACTCCCAATCCGCAGCCGACTCCTACCAATCCTGCGGATCACTCAGCCAACATATTGAATGTGAATTACCTGCTGGGTTATGTCGAAACACAGACCCTGTTGCAGCGCATGGGTGAACTGCGGCAGGCGCAAGGCAGCGAGGGCAATGGCTGGGCCAGGATTTATGGAGGACATCTGAATTCATTTGAAAACCAGCTCTCTGGTTTCAAGATGAACTATGGCGGCGTGCAGATTGGTGCTGACAAACGCTTTATCCAGGACAAGGATAATATTTATGCAGGTGTGATGGCGGGTACAGCAAGAGCCAATCCTGATTACGATAACGGCAGCGGTGACACGACCAGTTACCATCTGGGACTTTATGGCACGTATATGGCTCAAAATGGTTTATATGCAGATGCCATTTTGAAATATACCTGGATGCAGAATTCGTTCAATACCACGACCAGCAGTGGCTATGCCGTCAATGGAGATGGTGACACGAGCGGCATCTCAGCAAGCATTGAAGTGGGCCAGCGTTTTTATCCTCAGGACAAAGGGTTTTATATTGAGCCACAGGCTCAGCTGACTTATGGACATCAAGGCAGCGCGACCATCCATTCCAGCAATGGACTGGTCACTACCTTGTCAGGCTACGACTCGTTGATTGGCCGTGTCAGCGCCATATTGGGCTACAGCCTGCAGGATTCGGCCAACCCGATCGATCTCTACTTCAAGACCGGTTATGTCAGGGAGTTCAATGGGGATACGGGCTTTACCTTCAACGATGGCAGGACGAATGACTATTCGTTTAAAGGCGGATGGTGGGACAACGCCATTGGCATTAACGGGCAATTCAATAAAGTGCACAATGTGTATGTGGATGTGAACTACGCTGTGGGTAGCCGGTTCAACCAGTTACAGGGCAATATTGGTTATCGGTATCAATTCTGATTGATTACGGACGCCATCTAGATTATTTTGTAGATTGGCGCTGAGCAATGCGAAGCCCAACATCGGCCTGGGAATAGGCATGAATGTTGGGCTTTACTGCTTTCAGCTCTAACCTACGCATTCCTTGCGTAATTCACGAAACACCCAGAGTGCCATAATGATGTTGGTATTCAGCACGATTGGCATGGAGCGGCAGTGATAGAGAATGTCGGCTAACTGCATTGAGTGGTCTGAGTGGTGATGTTAGGGATTGGCAAGACATAGTCGGAACTTATGTATGCATAGTTCCTATGGCGGGTTGGTGACCATTTAAAGGGACGGCCAAATCTCAATGGGACACTATTCCTACGAGTCCTATGACCGGACAACAGATCTATCAAAAGTAAGTCAGCGTTGAGATTTTGGCCCGCACTCTGTAAGCCATTTTTTATGTTGCATATGTAAAGTAATTACATATAAGCTGATCGACAAACACCATTAATTTAGAAAAAAGCTGAGGGTAGGATGACGCGTTACTACATAGTTGTAGGGGATAAAACGACCGCAGGGGGCACGGTCATTACTGGCATACCCACGCACACATGGCATGATAAACCTTGCGCTTTTGAAGGGGATAAAATTGATTGTCCTGCATGCAAAAGTACCGGGACGATTCAATGTAGTGGCTCAAGAATCTCATTTACTGGCATACATGGTCGTGAAGCGGCTTTAAATGGGGATTTGTGCATTTGTGGTTGTCACCCACCACCAAGGCTGATTGAGTCACAACACATCTTTTCGACTGATGGTGAATGTGATGGCGGCATGGCGAATTTTGAACAAACAGGTAGCGCTGGGTTCGCTTCTCTATCAGAACAGAAATACGACCAAAGTTTTATTTTCGTTACTGCGGATGGAACACCCGTACCGAATTTAAGTTACCGAGCAGAAATAAATGGCGATGCTGCTTGCGCTGGTGCTTCATGCAGTCAAGGGTTAGTCAATAACATCTCTACCGGATCACAACAAGAACAAATCATCCTCTACATCGAAGGGTAATAAGAGTGGCAATCACTACCTTGATAAGAATTGATGGTATTTCATATACATTTTTTACTGATAAACAAAAAACGGTATTAAAGGCTTTGGCTCATTCAACTCCCGTTCAAAATCAGAAATTTGTACCCGTCATTATTCCAAAACTTTGGGTCGTAACGAAAAATGATGGATCAATTCTATTCGCATTACGGCCTCGTCCAACTGATCTATTTTTCAAAATATTGACGCTGAAAGATTTGTATTCATTAAAGCTTCAATGGTTCGAGCCACTTGCAGATGATTATTTAGAGTTAGTTTGGATTCATCCTGATACAAGAACTGTGGGAAGCGATCAATACCAAGGGTACAAGCATTTCACATGGAAAGACCTTATTAATTTCTCTCTACAGGAGCGTTTTGCCCCGAGCTTTAGACCTGGCGGAGATGGTGACTGGAAACAGAATCCTCAAGGTGGTAGCGGTTATGTAGCCGTCTGTATGGAGGGAGTTCCATACTGGTCAGATGCTGTAGGCCAAGTTCCGTTTGCCGTTAATACGACAAAAGCCAGACTTATCGAACTAGGAGAAAAAGATAAGGCAATTTTGGCAACAGTTAAAATAGGTATGGTCTTTGGTGACGGAACACCATTTTCTGCACCAGACAGCTCAAATACTTACGATAATTTCTTGGTGCTGAGAGGTGCATTATGGACGGCGGAAAATTTTAAAGTGACCAATGAAAACATAACGGTTTTTGGGTTAGGCGGAGAACACAGCAGAAGAGTAACAACGATCACACTGTCCCCTACCTCAGATCAGAAATTGCGTAATTCGATTTCGCAAGGCGACCTTAGTAAATATAAGAGATGGAATTAATGAGCTTACTGAAAAGATTTGCGTTTCGATTAATTTCTTCTGCTTTGTTTCTTGTCCTTATTCTCTTTGCGCCGTGGGTCTATCTACATTTGTTTGGATCAGCGCCTTCAAAGGGAATTGGTGTTGGTATTGTGGTATTGATGATTATCTGCGCGCATTTTTTTATCAGCATGGCCTTGATCGGAACGAAAAAACTGTCCTTTAATATTTTCGGAATGATTCTATTTACAGGCGTAACGTTTTATTTGCTGTGGCCTTATCACCCGACCCGAACATACTTTTTTTCAATTGCAGGATCGTTTTTAATTTTTGCTGCCATGCTTTTAACCAAAGACTCAAAGCACAGCCCAACGATCGAAGCTACTAATCCGTAAATAGAAAAAGCCTCATGCCATTGTTTTATAATGAGGCATATAAAAAATCAGGGTGTCCAAAGATGGCCTTTACCGCTTGTGCAGTGGCCTGTAATTTTTTGAGTGCGTACCGAGTTTGTTTGAAGAGCATCTGCTTAGTCAGAATGGTTTGTTTGCCCACCTGCTGTTTGACCCGAGCCCATACACCTTCGTCGGGATTCAATTGCGGCGAGTACGGGGGCAGGAATACGATTTCCAAACGCCCGTGCAACTGCTGCAATTTTTTGTCGATGATTTTGGCTCGATGAATGCGATGCTGATCGAGCACAAGAATGATTTTTTGAGAGTTTCCCGCCACCAGCCGATCCAGAAATTTGGCAAATACCTCGGCGTTGATCGTGCCTTGATGCACCATAAAACGCATCTGCCCCTGAGCGCTGATTGCACTGATCATATTCAGGCTAAAGCGTGCGCCCGTGCGCTCAACCACGGGCGTTAGTCCAATGGGCGCCCAGGTGGTGCCGGCATGGTAGTCCGAGCGTAAGCCCGCTTCATCCCCAAAGAAAATCTGAGCCCCTTCACGTTTGGCGCGTGCTTTCAATGCGGGATAGTCTTGCTGCAACCACGCCTGCACTCGTTGAGGATCACGCTCAATGGCCCGGCTCAGCGGACGTTGCACAGACAGGCCCAAGGTACGTAAGAGACGACCTACTGACACCTCTGACAAAGACACATGGAAATGCTGACGAATCAGTTGCCGAACCAGAGCACGTGTCCAGAGTGCAAATTCAAATTGATACTGACGCGGATCGGAAAAACCCACCATTCGGAATAACTGGCTCATTTGCTCTGCATTGAGCTTAGGCGTTGCGCCAGGCCGGGGTTTGCGACGTAACGCATCAAAACCACCGTAATGATAAAGCTGCAACCACGTATAGATGGTGCGACGATTTATATCGAATAATCGGGCCACCTCCTCGGGGGATTGGCCTCCTATTACCACACAGCGCACGGCACGCAGACGGATGGCTTCTTTACCCCCATCGTCTAACTCTCGACCATCTGTTGTTCGTTTGCATTTCATCAAAATATTATAACAGCATGAGGCTTTTTCTATTTACGGATTAGTAAATAATAGGGGGTATATTTTTTAACCTTTTTTCGAAGCACTCAGGCATTGAATAGTTTGCATAATAAATTCATATTTCAACATCAGCCTCAGTAAATCTAACGCCGTCATTCCCGTATTTTTGTAATACCAGTTGCGCACTCTTTCAGTAGGAATATTGAGGCTTCGGGCAACTTCTTTTGCTTTCAATCCATCATTCTTAAATCCGTTTTTCCTTAGTAAATCCACAATAATAGCTGTCAGTGCTTGATTACTTGCATTTTCTTTGTGGCAGATCTGCCACAAAATATCCCCATGCATATTCCACTCCTTAAGTAAGATAGCGAATCTAAAAATATTTAAGATTGGGTAAGGACATATCAATCAAATGCGACAAATTGAAAAGGCATACTCTCTTGACGAAATAAAAGAACTGCATCTAAAAGGGGCTGCCTATATTCGAATGTCCACTGAGTTGCAGGTAGAGTCCCCAGAAAACCAGGAGCGGCAAATTCGCAAATTTGCTTCCAGCTATGGAATAGAAATTGTCAGGATTTATGCTGATCTTGGTGTGAGTGGTATTACAGCAAAAGAGCGGGAACAGTTTTTGGCATTAATAGAAGATGTAGAGAAAGGACGCAATACTTACAACATTGTTTTATACCTGGATGAAAGCCGTTGGGGACGCTTCGTAGACAGTCGGGAAGCTGAGTTTCATCGGATGGTATTAGAGCGAAAAAATGTCATATGTCATGCTTGCGATAAGCCACTTACATTAACCAATAACATTGCAGATCGCATCATGACGCTGCTGCGTGATGAAAGCGCTAGCGATTTTTGTCGCCAGCTTTCACAAAAGGTCTTTATTGGTCAATGTAATCTGAGTGCGAAGGGTGTTCGGCAAGGCGGGACAGCTGGTTTCGGTCTACGCAGAATGTTGATAGATGAAGCAGGAAATCCAAAACAAGAACTGGCGAGAGGGCAGCGCAAAAGTCTTCAAACAGAGCGCGTGATTTTAACGCCTGGCCCTGAAAAAGAAGTAGATAAAGTGGAATGGATTTATGATCAATTTATCAATGGATATTCTGAACAGGAAATAGCAAATCAATTAAATACCGAAGGCTGGAAAAATGATTTTGGACGTTTATGGTCAAGAGGAACTGTACGAGAAATACTTACCAATGAGAAATATATTGGCAATAACGTTTTTAATCGGCGTTCAGCCAAAATGAAAAGTAAATCCAAAGCGAATCCAGAAAGTGAGTGGGTCAGAAAAGTCGGCGCTTTTATTCCTGTTATTACTCCCGAACGTTTTTATATTGTGCAAGGCATGTTCCGGGAACGGCATAAAAAAGTTTCAGATGATGAAATGCTCAACCTCCTTAATAGCCTATATGCGAAAGAGGGACGACTTTCCGCACTGATTATTGATGAAGCAGAACATTTGCCACCAAGTTGTCTATATCGGAACCGCTTTGGCGGTCTTTTACGGGCTTACCATCTCATTGGCTACACGCCTGAACGCGATTACCAATATGTCGTTATCAATCAGCGATTGCGAACTCTTCATAGTGAAGTTGTAGCTGATACCGTAGAGAGCATTGAAAAACTGTGTGGCAGACAAATTTCTATTGACCCAGAAACCTGCCTATTGGAATTGAATCATCATCTATTTATTTCTGTTGTCATCAGCCGATGCTTTACAAGCACATCTGGAATTCGACGCTGGAAAATCCGTTTTGATAACGGCCTTCGGCCAGACATTACCGTGGCCATTCGCATGGATGTCAATAATGAAGCCGTTGAGGATTACTACATCCTGCCAGCGTTGGAGTTTACGCATGAGCAGTTGAAATTATCAGAACACAACACCGGTTTTTTAGACAGCTTTCGTACAGACACATTGGATTACCTCCTTAATTTGAGTATCAATATACCTCTTGATAAGGCGATGGATAATGGAGAAAAATTCGGTAGAACTCATCTCTATTGATGAAATCAATGTTTTAAATCCTCGGATACGCAATCA
>JAAFCF010004172.1:0-11338 GCA_013389785.1 Helicorthomorpha holstii
TCCCTGCTGGAAGAGGGTGGCAGCGTGAAGGATATTGCTCGCGAGGCCGCAGCCTATCTGGCTGAGCAATTGAGCTCACGTGAAATGAATTCGTCCGATGGCAATAATGGTTGGGCAACAGGCAGTCTGGCGCTCGATCTGGCCGATGGATTACAACGGCATCTCGAACGTGATGGTGGCTGGCAGACCTGGCGTGAAGCGCTGGGGCAAGGCTCGTTATCCGAGCGCTGGTGGCATGCCTGTAACTGGTTGATGGCTTACGCCCAGGCGAATATGCCGCAAGCCTTGTCGCAGGTGGCTGCGTCCGCTGCGGTGATGCTGACCGATCTGAAACGCATCCGTGTCGCCGCGACTTTGCAAACCCGTATCACGGGTTTGCTGGGAGAACATTCGCGACTCGAATCAGATGGAAGTATGACGCTGGATTTGAATGATTTCCTGACGCGCCTTGAATTTCATATGCATCATCTGGTGCCGGCATGGCGTTCATTGCAGAGTGTCCGTCAGTCCCTGATTGCCGAGCAGCGCGAGCGTCTCCATCTGGAGCAGTTCCAGACCAAGCCGCTGTCCAGCTTTGTTCGCAATCGCCTGATCGATGAAGTCTATCTGCCCTTGGTGGGAGAAAACCTCGCCAAGCAGATGGGCGCAGCGGATGAGAAAAAACGCACTGACCTGATGGGCATGCTGCTGCTGATTTCTCCTCCAGGCTACGGCAAGACAACCCTGATGGAATATGTGGCTGACCGTCTGGGCATGATTTTTGTGCGTATCAACTGCCCGGTGCTGGGACATGAAGTGACGTCGCTCGATCCGAGCAAAGCGCCACACAGCGCGGCACGACAGGAACTGGAAAAACTCAACCTTGGCCTGGCGATGGGCAGTAATGTGATGTTGTATCTGGATGACATACAGCACACTGCACCGGAATTTTTGCAGAAATTTATCTCCCTGTGTGATGGCACACGTCGTATCGACGGTGTATTCCAGGGCGAACCCAAGACTTATGATCTGCGCGGCAAACGCTTTGCCATTGTCATGGCTGGTAACCCGTACACCGAGTCTGGTGAAGTGTTCAAGATTCCTGACATGCTGGCCAACCGCGCAGATATCTACAATCTGGGTGATGTGCTGTCAGGGCGCGAAGCCTTGTTTGCACAGTCCTATATTGAAAACAGCCTGACTTCGCATCCCGTCCTGGCACCGCTGGCTGGGCGCGATCCTGCGGATGTCTATCGCTTCCTGCGCATGGCGCAGGGCGAGTCGGTGCCGGTGTCGGAATTTGCATATAGCTACGCGCAGGCCGAAGCCAACGAGATCGTCGAGTTATTCAAACGCCTGTTCCGTATGCGCGATGTGTTGCTCAAGGTGAATGCGGCGTATATCGCTTCCGCTGCGCAGGCAGATGCATATCGCATGGAACCTCCATTCAAGCTGCAGGGCAGTTACCGCAATATGTCCAAGCTGGCGGCCAAAGCCAGTGCGCTGATGCGCGAGGACGAACTGGTTGCGCTGATCCGTGACCACTACCGCGGTGAAGCGCAGACGCTGACCAGCGGCGCAGAAGAAAACCTGCTCAAACTGGCTGACTTGCTGGGCGACTTGAGAAATGGCGATGTGCAGCGTTGGAATGAAATCAAGGCCGATTACCTGCGTAACCGCAAACTCGGTGGTGCGGGAGCGGATGGTGCCACACGCGTGGCGAATCTTGCAGCGGATATTGCAACGGCATTGGATGGTATCTCCGCCACACTGGGACATATGCGTCAGCAAAACGGTTTGCAGCGGGCCGTGTATGAAGGTTTCAGCAAACTGTCTGTCATGCAGTCGCAGCCTCAGCCACAGCCTGTTGTGGCACCGACGCAAGTTCAGTTTGTTGCGCCAGACAGCGATGCGATGACCAAGGTGATTGCGGCCTTGTTCGAGTCCTATCAAAGCTCACTGGCACCAACGGTGGCAGCGGTGGATGACAAGGTCAAACTCGGTTTGGCGGTGTGGGAACGTGTGGCCGCGTTGAGTGAAGAGCTGGAAGCACGCAAGGTGGCGGCGGCGCATTCGGCTCATCTGGCTCAGCATGCCATGCAAGCGGGGATGCCTGCCTCTGCCTCCCAAGTTTCGACAGGGAAAGCATCCGTACCACAACCACCTCAACGCCCTGCACCCGCTGCTCAACGTTCTCAGACAAATTCGCCCGTTAAAAAGGATTCATAACAGGGCAATCGTTGATTTATCCCGTGAAGCCGTGCGATGCCGAATCAGGCATTTCACGGCCTTTTTATGTGAGTTATTTTTTTAAATCAAATTCACATGTGTTACATATGGTTGTTTATTTATATGAATGTTAAAAATCATATAAAAATTAAGATAAAGCAGGCTTATCAGGGTCATGCGTCTTTTATTCGGCCAAACAAGCTGCTGTGCGGTACCATTACAGGCTATTTCACATTTGCCTTCTAGCTTGTCATGAAAAAAGATTGGGAAGTCGTCATTGGCCTGGAAACACACGTCCAGCTTAATACCGTTTCAAAGATTTTCTCGGGTGCTTCCACTGCGTTTGGTGCTGAACCAAATGTGCAGGCCAGTGCCGTGGATGTGGCGCTGCCCGGTGTGCTGCCTGTGCTCAATCGTGGCGCAGTAGAGCGTGCCATTCGCTTTGGCCTGGCCATTGGTGCGCATGTGGCGCCACGTTCAATTTTTGCACGTAAGAATTACTTCTATCCTGACCTGCCCAAGGGTTACCAGATCAGCCAGTTCGAGCTGCCTGTCGTGTCGGGTGGGGAATTGACAGTTATCGTGGGCGAAGGGGAGAAGGCTTACGAAAAAACGGTACATCTGACTCGCGCCCACCTGGAAGAAGATGCCGGTAAATCACAACATGAAGGTTTTCACGGACAATCAGGTATCGATCTGAACCGCGCAGGAACGCCCTTGCTGGAAATTGTGACCGAACCCGATATGAGTTCGGCAGACGAAGCCGTTGCTTATGCCAAAGCATTACACAGCCTGGTGCGCTGGATCGATATCTGTGATGGCAATCTGCAGGAAGGCAGCTTCCGTTGTGACGCCAACGTGTCCGTGCGCCGTCCCGGCGAGCCGTTGGGCACACGCCGCGAGATCAAGAACCTCAACTCTTTCCGTTTTTTGCAGCAGGCCATTGAGTACGAAATCAACTGGCAGATCGACGAAATTGAAGCGGGTCGCAAGATTGAACAGGCAACCGTGCTGTTCAATTCTGATACCGGTAAAACGCGTGAGATGCGCAAAAAGGAAAACTCCGACGATTACCGTTATTTTCCTGATCCTGATCGGCTGCCTTTGGTGATTGATGACGAATGGATGGCGCAGGTCAAGAAAGACATGCCTGAACTGCCACAGCAACTGAAGGAACGCTTTCAGAATGAATACGGCCTGTCTGCCTATGATGCCCGCATGCTGACGTCGAGTCGCGAAATGGCCCAATACTATAAAGACACGGTAGCCAGCGCAGGCAAGGAGTTGGCCAAGCCTTGCGCCAACTGGCTGATGGGCGAACTGGCAGCACGGCTCAATAAAGAAGGGCTTGAGTTGATGGAAACACCCGTATTGCCTGTTCAACTCGCCGGGTTGATCAAGCGCATTGCTGACAACACGATCTCCAACAGTACTGGCAAAAAAGTATTCGAGGCTTTGTGGAATCGCGAAGGTTCTGATGCAGACAGCATTATCGAAGCTAACGATTGGAAAACCGTGACAGACCTGTCCGCGATCGAACCCATCATTGATGAAGTGCTGGCAGCCAATCAGAAATCGGTTGAAGAGTTCCGTGCAGGCAAGGAAAAAGCTTTCAATGCATTGGTTGGGCAAGTCATGAAGGCCGCTAAAGGCAAAGCCAGCCCGGCCCAAGTAAACGAACTGCTTAAAAAGAAATTGTCATAGCCGGGTTGAAAAAATGGATTCCTGTCTTAATGGGAGTCCATTTTTTATAGATCAAGTAGAAAATAAATGATGTAGATTGTTTGTTTTAAAGAGTCTACATAAAAAATTATATTTGTTTGATTGTTAAAATATATTGCTCTTACGATTATGGATTAACCCCAATCTCACTTTCGGCCTGGCTCATGGGTATCTTTTCCCTCTGTGACGTTTGCTTGAATTCCTCTGGAATCACCTCTTCAATCCGCTTTATCCCCAAGTGGTTAATGACTACGCGAATTCTCTCCTGGGACACTCTGTCGTTGAGTGTGACCCGTCGTATGACATTGATGTGATATACCTTGTCTTCATGTGTAACGCCGGCGTCAATGGTGGGCAACTCGTCACTGATGTCGTCGACATGACGAAAGAATGGCGAGATATCCAGGCGGGTGATATCCATGATTGAGCGCTTGGAACTGAAGAACAGGCTCTTCAGGTTGGAGAGGCGTACAGTCTTTGAGTAATAGAGAATGTCTTCGCTTCTGAATGAATTGAGCACATCGATCAGATGGGATTTATTGCGCAGCGTGCGAATCTCTTCTGGAATCTTTTTTTCGTCGACAAAGTTGAAGGTTTCCTCACTCTTGCCAATCGGGCGATCCAGGTCTTTATAGATGATCAATCGCCGATCAGGCAGCCAGCGGCGAAAGGTCGAGAACAGTTTTTCTCGTGACAACTCCTTCATCTTGTCCTTGAAGATATATCCAATCACCATGGCCAGAAACAAGGGCATCGATAAGGCACCATAACGCCCCTGCCAGATAAAGGCCACCGCCGTGGCAAAGACCATGGCTACCGCTGCGGCAATGCTGGTAATGGCGTGGAACATAAAACCCTGTCCGCTTTTGCGTCGCAGTTCGAGAAACAGTAAAGAGTCGACGTATTTTTTCAGTACCCCCCAGCGGTACAGTGGAATTTCATTGTCCTGACCGCCTATGGCTATGCTGCTGCGATAATGTGCGTCCCGATAGGCCATTTCTCTGTTCCAAAAGGCGTGGAACTGTTCTTTCTGTTCTCCTTCATCCAGGGCGGTCATCAACTCATGACAGTAATGCGTAGTGATGATGGCGAGGTATTCGTCACAATAGCTGAAGGCGGGGGAGCGCAGGAGTGAGGACACGATCTGGTTACGCTCTGCCAGTATGCGATAGCGTTGCAATACGGCTTCGATCATCTGCGACTCGGCGCATGCTTCGTCCAGCCTCTCTTGGGGCGAGCGGCCCGGACGCAGGATGGAGGCGACAGTCAGACGCAGGGAGCGTTTATAGATCAGGCAAAACAGCTTGAGAGATTTTTCGTATTGTTCAATGGCTTCCAGGTTGTTATCGGGTGAGTCGATCAGTTTGTTCAGCCACTGCTCGATAGTGTCCAGTGCGCTGTTGGGCTCAAGCAGATCGCTCAGGCTGATGGTTGGCGGTCTGAGGCGGATGTAGTTTTTAAGATATTGCGGAAGTGACGCAGGGGGAAAGCTCCAGCGATTCACCTGCAGGGTGGTGGGCAGGAAGAACCATGTTTCGACATGGTATTTCAGTTCTTTGGGTGGGTTGAAAAAGGTGACTCTGCGCTTGATTTCTAGCCGACGCCCACCGTGTGCTTTCAATGTTTCTGTGGCCATGGCATTTCAAAGCCGTCCCCTGGCTTTGCCTCTCTTTTAAACTAGTGCATTTTATTAGTTGTAAGTCATATTGGATGAGAAGAGGGAAGCCCCTCTCCCTCAATCCCTCTCCCACAAGGGGAGAGGGAAGACCATTTTGATAGCTTGAATTACCACAGCTGGCTCTGGAATCCCATGAGTGGCATGACGTATTGTGCCCACAGCATCAGTAGTACCCAGATGACAGTCAATTGCACCATTCCGTATTTGAAAGATTCCCAGTTGGAATAATGGTCGGTCAGGTAGCTGATGTTGGCCGGTTTGGAGTTGAAGTACAGCACATAGACCTGGTTGATCATAAAGGCCATCGGCAGACAGAAACCCAGCAAATCCCAGTTGAATTTCTTGGCGATGCCGATAATGATCGGGAACATGATGATGGTACGTGCCGTCTTGCTTTCGCTGACCAACGTCGTGATACCGAAAACAGCGCTCATGACGGCAAAGACGAGAAGCTTTCCACCATGATCGGGATGGATATTCCAGGCATCGAACATGTGGTGAACCGTCATGCCGACAATATCCGTTTTTTCGACCACGGCACCAATGGCATAGGCACCAAAGCTGAATATCAGCATATGCCAGGGAATGTCAGCATCATTCCATTTCATGACGCCGATGGCGGGCAGTTTCATGATGGAAGGCATCAATACGATACAGGCACCTGCCACGGCGACCACTTCAGCAGGAATGCCATGCACACGATCAGTTGCCCACAGTACCAGCACCAGGATAAAGGTGACGCCTGCGCGGATTTCTGCAGCAGAAATCTTGCCGAGCTTGGCTTTTTCCTGACGCAGGCGTTCTATGCCACCGTCAAGTTTTGGCGCGTTGTCTTCTTTCTTGATCGGGAAGAGAACCCGTGTACCGCTCCACCAGCCGATGGCGCACTGAATCAGGGCCAGCGGGAACAAGGCTATAAACCAGTCGCCATAGTACAGCTTGGCTCCCGCGTCACGCAGCATCTGTGCTGCCAGCAGGTTGGCGGCAGAGCCGGTGATAAAGGCACAGGCCGAAACGTTATTCGCCAGCAGATTCAACAACACCATATTGCGGCCGACGTTGTTGCGATGCTCTCCGCCTGTTGCTCCATAGATGGCAGAAATCACCATGAACAAAGGCAACAGCAGCGCGGTCTTGGCAGAGGTGGCGCTGATAAACGCGCCCAGTATCATATTGAGCAGGATGAAGCACCAGAATAGAAGCGCCAATCGGTTCCCCATCGCCACGACAAGCGAAATGGAAATCCGTTTAGCCAGCCCGGTGACCACCAGGCCGCTGGCCATGATAAATGAGGCGATGTTCAGGATCATTACCGGCTGCCCCATCTGTGCAAATGTTGTTTGCATTTTCATGGAGCCGGTCAGGATGATGGCCACGACGGCAATCAGCGAGGTCAGGTAGTTGGGAATCGCTTCGGTGAGCCACAGAATCAAAGTGGCCAGGAAGATTCCGGTGGTGCTGTAACAGTGGGCAACGGGGACTTTTTCCTGCAACTCGAACATTTCGATTGGCCCGCACCAGCGCAAATCAAAATAGAGAAACGCAAAGATGGCCAGTGGTACGCCAATGAGTTTGAGCCTTTCAGCCCTACTCCCGCTTTGATGTCCTTGAACTTTTCGAGCGAGTAATTCCTCATGTCCAGAGGATCGAATGGTGGTTTGCTTGTCGCAACGCCGGAGGCAGGCTGCTTGCCTGGGTCGCGTGCGCCTAAACCGTCTTGTGTGGCATCTGCCGCTATGCTTGACATGTTTTGTCTCCCCTTTCTCTCTGTAGTCATACCGGTGGGGCCGAAATTTTTCAGCCCCACCGGCTTCACAGTGGAAGGATGTATTGTCCTAAGGCTGGCCAAAATAAAATAATTACTTTGTCGCTTGTTGGCCACCGAGCACCTTGCCGTGCTACAGCACTGTCTGCGGCGGATGCTGCCAACTAAGTTCGCGTATTTGTTTTATTGGGTGTCAGCCATACAACTGTCGGTACATCATCCAAATAGCATTAGAACCAGTGCAGTGCTGCAGATCAGAAAAAGAAAAAACCTGTGAACCTTTTCTGACTGACGACCCGACGCTGTTTTTTTGTGCATTCCGGTTCTAATGTTCATTGGAATCAAAGTCCTACGACTCGTTTCGCTGCTTTAAGGTAGTTGACGTTCTCCATTTCTGACAGACCTAATGCTTCAATGGCCTTTTTCATGCCTTCATAGTTCTCACTTTCGCAGCAGGCAGATTCGAGCATGGCACCATTGAAGTATACCTGGGCATATTCGCTGATGATGCCGTCGACCATGAATCCATAGCGCATTTTTTCTACCGACACTGCTGCCATGTCTGGATGGTTGTTGGCCATGACGATGAATTCATCGATAGTGTAGCTATCCTGATCCAGTGGCATATGAACCTTCAGGTTTTCCAGGATGGTCGCCAGTTCTGCACGTTTGACGGGGAACTGGAATTTGCCGCGTGGCTGGAAAATCTCATAACCCTCTGGTGTTTCGCCCACCTTGGTTTTGATGTCGAGCAGACCGTCACGCACCTTGACGTTCGCTTCATTGGTCTTTTTCGACAGGAAGTAGGTTTCTGCAGGCATTTTGCGTGCAGCATGCAAAACAGCTTTGGCGTCCCACATTTTCTTTTTCAGGTTTTCGATGATGCCATGTCCAAATACGCGAAACTCGGCACGAGGCACAATCTTGGCGGCATCTTCGGCGGAAGTGGCCTGATTCTTTTGAAATACATCTACCATAAAAGTCTCCTTTGATTTTTCGATGAAGCTTTATTTTTTCCAGGTGGTGTAAGGGTTTGCAACGAGATTGGAGTTGAAATAGCGCGGGTCGCTGGAGACCTCTTCGCCGATCCAGTCGGGCTTTTCAAACTGCTGGTCTTCGCTTTGCAACTCGACTTCGGCGACGATCAGGCCTTCATTGACGCCCAGGAATTCGTCGACCTCCCATACCAGGCCGCCTAATGGAATCTTGTAGCGTTTTTTCTCGATAATGGGTTTTTCTGCCAGGTGATCGAGCATGAAAACACAGTCGCTGTGTGGAATGTCATATTCATACTCTGCACGTGTGGCTCCGACGGTGATTCCCTTGATGGTCAGAAATGCCTTGTCGTTGATGGTGCGGATGCGAACAGTGCGCTCCTTGGCGCTGTTCAGATAACCCTGACGATAATGGGTGCCTGTTGCCAGGGAGCGCCAGGCGTTGCCCTTGACCAGAAATTTGCGTTCGATTTCCTTGCCCATCTTTTAGTCTCCTAAATTTATTTGGATATAAGAAAATTTGGCTCTTGCCATATGAATAAGAGACAAGAGAGTATGATTAACCTTGTTTTCTTAAAGGTTATGGTAGGCCGTTACGAGGGTTTGTAGAAATCGTAACTGCGAATCTGATCCATAAGCGTCCGTTATGAGACCGCGATGAACATAGACCACCTCAAAGCATTTCACCGCGCTGCCATGACTGGCAGCTTTACCCGTGCCGCACAGGAGCTTTTCCTGACGCAACCGGCCATCAGCATGCAGATCCAGGCGTTGGAAACCTCACTCAAGGTCAAGCTGTTTGATCGATCCCGTCGCAAGATCAATCTGACGAGTGAGGGAGAAGTCCTGTTTTCTTATACCAAACGCATGTTTGATCTGTTTGACGAAGTACAGGGCGTTTTCCAGGACTTGAGCAGTCTGCAAACCGGCCGGCTCAGCTTTGGCGCCAGTGCCGTGATGGGGACGTATTTTCTGACCCAGTTCATTGGCAGCTTCAACAAGCGTTTTCCGCGCATCATGTTTGACATTCGCATAGCCAATTCACACCACATCCTGGAAGACATCATCAATGGCGAGATCGAGTTGGGAATTGCCGGACGGGCGTTGACACCACCGCAACTGACGCGCGTTTTTCTCCATCGCGAGCCATATGCCATTGTTGTAGCACCAACCTCTCCGCTGGCTGAACGTGCGGACAAGGTTTCTCTGGATGAGCTGATGTCCATACCCTTTGTCTTGCGCGAACGCGGCGCGCGGGCACGTGCCAAGCTGGGCACATGGTTTCGGGAAATGGCTGAGCATGACATCCATGATAATTCGGTGACCATTGCCAATCTTGAAGCAACCAAGCGTTTGGTCGCCAGTGGCTTTGGCGTCACGGCGCTGCCGCGTCTGGCGGTGGCAGCGGAGTTGGAAAGCGGAACGCTGGTGCAGCTCAATGTGGATAAATTCGATCTGGTGATTGATTACCACTTGTTCTATCAGACAGGGAAAAGCCTGTCGCGCGCGGCACGAAGTTTTCTTTCCCTGTTGAATGAACATGGTTATCCGATCCCTCCAGAGCTTTGCGCGAATGAACGCAAAGCGAGATAGGCATGCGGTATTGATGTAAAAACTGCTCCTTTGTGGCGAGTCAGAGTGTGTCTTCGCAAAAAGGGATAGCCTGTCGAGTTGTTCACGCGCGTTTCCTTTCTGGAAAGCGGGTTTCTGTCCCGATTTATATCTGTGGTCATCTATAAATAAGGAGAATATTTAAAAACAACCTCACACAAAAAGCAGGAAAAAAACCAGTTTGTTTGTGCAGTGCAATGATGAGTCTTTCAGCGAAGGAGTTGTTATGAGTGCAAAACAGAATGTTTATTTTTTCGGCGGGGGCAAGGCCGAAGGCAATGGCAGGATGAAGGAATTATTGGGAGGCAAAGGGGCCAATCTGGCGGAGATGGATCATATCGGGATTCCGGTGCCTGCCGGTTTTACCATTACCACGGAAGTGTGTACCAGTTACTACAAGAATAATCATCAATACCCGGCAGATTTGCGGGATCAGGTACAGGCTGCTTTGCAGCGAGTGGAAGGGCTGATGGGCGCCCGTTTTGGAGACCCTGCAAACCCCTTGCTGGTCTCATGCCGATCCGGCGCACGCGCTTCCATGCCGGGCATGATGGATACCGTGCTGAACATTGGTTTGAATGATCAGACAGTGGCTGGATTGGCACAGAAAGCGCATAACCGTCGCTTTGCCTATGATGCTTATCGGCGCTTTGTGGCGATGTATGGCGATGTCGTATTAGGACTGAAGCCGGAAGACAGGGAGGAAGATCCTTTTGAACTGGTGATCGCTTCCCGCAAAAAGAAAAAAGGCATCACGTCTGATCTGGAACTGGATGTGGAAGACCTGATGTGGCTGACCACGGAATTCAAGGCGCTGATCCGGCGCAAGCTTAAAGTCGATTTTCCCGAAGACCCCCAGGAACAGTTATGGGGGGCGATTGGCGCGGTGTTCAGTTCATGGATGAATCCGCGTGCACAGACCTACCGGCGGTTGAACGATATTCCAAGTGAGTGGGGAACGGCCGTGAATGTGCAGGCGATGGTGTTTGGCAATATGGGAAATGATTCGGCGACGGGCGTGGCTTTTACGCGTGATCCATCAACGGGGGAACGTTACTTCTATGGTGAATTTCTGACCAACGCGCAGGGTGAAGATGTGGTGGCCGGCGTGCGCACTCCGATGCCCATCAATCGCACCAAGCCTTTGCCGGAAGGCGTCGATACAACGCTGGAAGATGAAATGCCCGAGTTGTATCGGCAATTGAATGCGGTGCGCGACAAGCTGGAAAAACATTACGCTGACATGCAGGACCTGGAATTCACCATCCAGCAGGGACGCTTGTGGATGTTGCAGACGCGCAATGGCAAACGGACGGCCCATGCCGCGATCCGGATTGCGGTGGATATGGTGCAGGAAGG
>JAAFCF010004172.1:11438-22847 GCA_013389785.1 Helicorthomorpha holstii
CGAAAGCAGAAAAAGTGGTGCTGGCAAAAGGCTTGCCCGCATCGCCCGGTGCTGCGGTGGGGCAGGTGGTGTTCTCGGCATCCGAAGCGCAATCGCTGGCGGCCAGCGGGGTGCAGGTGTTGCTGGTGCGGCAGGAAACCTCACCAGACGATATAGAAGGAATGCATATTGCAGAGGGTATTCTGACTGCTCGTGGCGGGATGACATCGCATGCCGCTGTCGTCGCACGTGGTATGGGAACGCCTTGTGTGGCAGGGGTTTCGGACATTGTAGTGAATTATGCGTCCGAGCATTTTACGGTGGGAAAACGTCGCGTGAAAAAAATGGACTGGATTTCCATCGATGGTTCAACCGGAGAAGTCATTCTGGGTAAGATGCCGACCGTTGAGCCTTCGCTCAGTGGCGACTTTGGCACGATCATGGACTGGTGCGACGAGATTCGTCGCCTGCGTGTGCGAACCAATGCCGACACGCCGCATGATGCACAAGTCGGACGGGACTTTGGCGCAGAAGGCATCGGTCTGTGTCGCACGGAGCATATGTTCTTCGAGAAGGGGCGCATTGATGTGGTGCGCGAGATGATCCTGTCGCCCACGGAAGAAGGGCGGCGACGGGCGCTGGAGAAAATCCTGCCGATGCAGCGCAGTGATTTTGAAGGCATCTTCCGGGCGATGGATGGTTTGCCGGTGACGATTCGTGCGCTCGATCCGCCCTTGCATGAGTTTCTGCCGCGCGGGGAGCATGAGATTTCCTATATCGCCGAGAAGATGGGAGTAGAACCCAAGCGCGTCAAGGAGACGATCGATAGCCTGCATGAGTTCAATCCGATGCTGGGACATCGGGGATGCCGTCTGGGTATTACTTTCCCCGAGATTACCGAGATGCAGGTGCGCGCCATTATGGAAGCGGCTTGCGTGGTGAGTAAGGAAGGCGTGAAGGTCGCGCCGGAGATCATGATTCCGCTGGTGGGGCATGTGAATGAACTGCGTCTGCAACGGGAACTGACTGAACGTGTCGCACAGCAGGTGTTGCAGGAGCATGGTATGAAGATTGATTACATGATCGGCACAATGATCGAATTGCCGCGTGCAGCTGTGACGGCAGATCAGATTGCGATGCAGGCGGACTTCTTCTCCTTTGGGACGAACGATCTGACGCAGACGACATTTGGTCTGTCGCGCGATGATGCAGGTTCTTTCCTGCCTGAATATGTCCGGCTGGGGATACTGGACCGAGATCCGTTTGTGGTGCTGGATCGGGAAGGTGTTGGCGTGCTGGTGCGGATGGGGATTGAGCGAGGACGAAGTGTTAAACCCAGGCTCAAAGTGGGGATTTGTGGCGAACATGGCGGAGAGCCCTCATCGGTCGAGTTTTGCCATGAAGCCGGGATGGATTATGTGTCCTGTTCTCCGTATCGGGTGCCGATTGCGCGGATGGCCGCTGCGCAAGCCGTGATCAAGGAGAAGCGCTCAGCCAGGTAGGGCGTTTAGTTTTGATTTGCATGGGTTCTTTTTTCAGCCCGATTTCTTATATAGTTAAGAAATCGGGCTGCTTGTTTTTCAATTCAAATTTTCATTATATGCTTGATATTGTTTATTATAATCATTATTCAATATCATTTGAGAATGATGCTGGATGTATGCAGTGAGGCTGTTTGTGCAAGCCAACGGAGAGTTTCCCCCTGATCTGTCCCGCCGACCTACAATAACTCCCTCTACATGAAAACGCTTTGAAACAGGCTGCTTATGTCAAAAGAATCCATGACTCCTTCTACCCGAATTCTGGTTGTCGAAGACGAACCCGCGATTGCGGATACGCTTTGTTTTGCGCTGTCATCCGAAGGCTTTCAGGCCGAGCATGTGACGCAGGGGCAAGTGGCGCTCGATAAGCTGGTGGCGCAGTCCTATGGGCTGGTGGTGCTCGATATCGGCCTGCCTGATCTGAGCGGGTTTGAGGTCTGCCGCCGGTTGCGTGCGGTCTCTGATATTCCGGTGATTTTTCTGACTGCGCGAAGCGAGGAGATTGACCGCGTGCTGGGCTTTGAGGTGGGCGCGGATGACTATGTGCTCAAGCCCTTCAGCCCGCGGGAGGTGGTGGCGCGAGTTCGCGTGATTCTGCGCAGGATAGGTGATCGTCATGGGGAGACGAATGGCGATGATGGTGCCATTGGTGCTTTCGTTGTCGATGAAGCTGGCGCGCGTATCAGTTTTCGCGGAGAGGCGTTGCCACTGACCCGTTATGAATATCTGCTGTTGCGCTGGTTGTTGCAGCATCCGGGACATGTGTTTTCACGCGATCAATTACTGGATGCGGTCTGGGGTGCTACCAGTGACAGCTATGACCGGACGGTTGATACGCATATCAAGACTTTGCGCGCCAAGCTGCGCAGTATCGATGGTTCCGCTGATCCGATCATGACCCATCGCGGAATGGGTTATTCCGCACAACCATAAAGTCATTATGAATCTGACATGAATTTACCATTGCGGGTTTTGCTGGGTTATTTTTTGATTGTTGGTGTCGCGGCGTTTTTTGTGTTGCAGATTTTTGTCAATGAAGTGCGGCCCAGTGTGCGTGAGGCGCTGGAGGAGACAATGGTTGATACGGCGAATCTGCTGGCTGTGATTGCCACCGAAGATATGCTCAACGGGCGGATCAAGGATGGCGATTTCGCGAAGCATCTGGATGAATATCGTCATCGTCCCATTGATGCCAAGATCTGGAAATTCCGCAAGACGACTGTGGATTACCGCATCATTATTACTAATGACAAAGGAATTGTTCAGCTTGATTCCGACCATGTGGCGGAAGGGCTGGATTATTCGCGTTGGCTGGATATTTCACGCACGCTGCGCGGACAATACGGCGCACGTACAACTCGCACCAATCCTGATGACAGTACCAGCACGGTGTTTTACGTGGCGGCACCGATCGTGGATGGCGGCAACGGAAAGCGCATCATAGGTGTGCTGACGGTGGCCAAGCCGATTAAAACGGTGGAGCCGATCATCGCGAACGCAGAGCAAAGCATCATTCGCCATGGCGTCTGGTTGATGGGCGTTGCGACCCTGGTAGGGGTTTTTGTGACCTTGTGGCTGCGTCGCTCCATCATGCGTTTGCGTCAGTATGCCATTGACGTATCTGAGGGTAAGCCTGCGACTCCTCCTACCAGTGGTGGGAAAGAGTTGCGCGAGCTGGCGATGGCGATGGAAGGGATGCGCCAGAAGCTGGCGGGCAAGCAATATGTCGAACACTACGTGCAGGCGCTGACGCATGAGCTGAAAAGCCCGCTGGCTGCATTACGTGGAGCCAGCGAGATTTTGCAGGAACCCGATTTGAATGAGGCGAACCGACAGAAATTTGCACGTCATGTCCTGGAACAGGGGGCGCGGATGCAGGGTACCGTTGAGAGGATGCTGGAGTTGTCGCAACTGGAGGCGGCAAATGCTCCTCGTAAGCGGCAGGAATTTGATCTGGCTGCGACAATTGAACGGGTGATTGCAGTGCGCCAGGCCCGGGCCGAGTCGAAGGATATTGCACTGAGCACCAGGGTGGTGGCGACACACACTCAATTACGTGGTGACAGTGAGCAGATTGCACTGGCGGTGGGGAATCTTCTGGATAACGCGCTGGATCATTCCACGGAAAAAGGGGCCATAGAGGTGACGCTGGATTCCGATGGGCAGTCGCTGATCGTTTCAGTGCGTGATCATGGCGTTGGCATTCCTGATTATGCGCTGGATCGGGTGTTTGAACGTTTCTATTCCATTCAGCAACCTGGTGGGCGTAAAGGTTCCGGACTGGGGTTGTCGATCGTGCAGGAAGTCGCCAAGCTGCATGGTGGATCGGCTTCTCTGGCCAATGCGCCAGACGGGGGGTCGATTGCGACACTGGTCTTTCCATTCTGATTGACGCGGGAAAATGAAGCCATCCTATATCGGGCGCTTTGCGCCTTCTCCTACTGGGCCTTTGCACGCAGGGTCGCTGGTGGCTGCGGTGGGCTCTTATCTCCAGGCTCGTACTCAAGGTGGGCAATGGTTGTTGCGCATGGAAGATGTGGATGCTCCGCGCACCGTCCCCGGTGCGGCCGACACCATTTTACGGCAACTGGAACATTGCGGATTTGAATGGGATGGAGCCGTGCTTTGGCAGAGCACACGCCTGCAGGCTTATCGTGATGTGCTGGAACAACTTAAAGCGAAGAGGCTGGCTTATCCCTGTGCCTGCACTCGCAAGGAGATGGCTGACTCTACGCGGACGACGCTGGCGCGCGATGGTTCGTTGCGCTATCCCGGCACCTGCCGCAATGGTCTGGCTCCTGGAAAGGAAGCTCGGGCATGGCGTTTGCGGACCGAGCCGGGCGAGATTGTTTTAATGGACGATATTCAAGGTGAATACCGCGAAGATGTTTTTCGGGATGTAGGTGATTTTGTATTGCTGCGAGCAGATGGGCAATATGCGTATCAACTGGCCGTAGTGGTTGATGATGCGATGCAGCGGGTTACCCATGTTGTGCGTGGGGCAGATTTGCTTGGCTCCACTCCCCGGCAGATTTTTTTGCAACGTCTCCTTGCATATCCCACGCCACACTATGCTCATCTTCCTGTGGTGACGAATCAGGCCGGTGAGAAACTTTCCAAACAGACATTGGCTCAGGCATTTGATGATTTGCATCCTCTGCCTGCTTTGGTGCAGGCGCTGGATTTTCTGGGCCAGCATCCGCCACATGAATTGTTGACAGCATCTTTGCAGGAGTATTGGGATTGGGCTCTGGCGCATTGGTCTTTGTCGCGGGTTCCCATGACAAGGGGTTACACGTACTTTAATGGTAATTGAAGAGTGAACGGGGATGAGGCTGATTGGACGTTCTTCAGGCGCGCTTATATTGATGAGGCAGAGTGTCATGCCCGTTCATTTATACAGGGCATGTGGAGAGGCAAAAAAACCTTGCAAGCCGGGAAAAGCAGAAGATATGACGCCATTTTAACCGCATATTTTTGTGGGTAAGAATATTGCTCTGGTATTACAATGTGTGTAGAAACGTTTGGATATGATGGTGCAGAAATAAATGCTTTTGGTATGTAGCGGTCTTTGCTTCAGCATCAATGCTTACTAATTGAAGCGGCGCCAGATCTGTTCGGCCATGCGTTGGGTAGATGAGGAAATCCCTACTTCAGCAATGCCAATATCGGCATTTTTATCGGGCTGGTTTGTGGAAAAACCACAAGTGGGTAATGTCTCTCGGTGTTCAGCAAGAAAATGGCATAGCTCCTGAAAGCGACGAACAACGACATAGTCAGGCAGGGATGATCCGCGCTTGAGCATTTCAAAGTTGTGAGACAGGATGACAAATTCTTCGTGCCCCTTTCGTTTTGCCGCGAGCATGGCTTTTTTCAGTTCGTTAAACGAGCAGGAGCCAATTTGTGCTGGACGCAGTTTGTTGAAACCATCCCTGAATATGCTGATGGGGTGTGTGCTGACATTCTCGATCGTAAAAGGCGTGCTTAGATCTCGTGACTTTTCCGACATAACCGTATTGAAGCCGTAGCAGGCATTCAGGCTTGAGTCGATGAAAATGCCATTGTTCTGAAGAGCGATAAATGTATCGTGGTTGGTGCAGAAGCTGCCAGCTCGAAATGCGGTAATGGGGCTGCTGCCAGCTTCTTCCAGCAGACTGCGCCCTAGACTGATGAGGGTTGTTTGTTCTTCAACGGTGTAATAGGAAATGTACTGTTGTTTTTGTGGTTTTTGTTCAAAGAGGGGTGGCTGAATTTCGTCGGCCCATTCCACATGAACATGGAGTTGCACTTCTTGCCCTGCGTCATGAATGAGTTGGACGATCTTGGCGAGATACTCTATACCAAAGCGTTTTGCAAAGAGGGACTCTACGAAAAAGATGCCGTGGAGTCCATGGTGATTCATGATTTCGAGAAGTTTGGGGAGTGCGTAGTGTCCCTTGGGCGAATGGCCAAATATGTAGCGTGAATAGCAGTCAGGAAAATCCTGCTCCAGGGTATTCCAGTCCTTGCACCAGACTTCAATATCAAATGTCAGGTGTATTTTCATGAAAACATACCAAATGGGAGCGGTAGGCACAGGGCGTGAGTGATGCCTTGGTAGACATGGAGAATAAGGTTGATGCTTCTAATTTTAAGTATGGATAAAAAACAGCTGCAGGCAGGTGAGGATATTTTGCAGTATTTTTCGTGCTTTGTCGTAAGTAGTAACTGATGTGTTTGGGGCCGTCTGGATGTCTGTATTGAAAAAAGCCAGTCCTTATGGTGAATTTGTGCCAAATTCTTCGGGTTGAGTGGATTTAATACCCGCTCCTTGGGGCGTGGATGCCTTATTAAGTGAGCAGAAACAATTGGTAGCAGATTCTAGTGAAACACTTTTGAGTTGAGGGAATTACTCAGCGAGAAAGTGTGCAGTTATTCTCAACTATTTAATAGTTTTAATAGATGCGTTTTCGAGTGGGAACTGAATGAAAAATTCGGAGAGAGATGCAGGTGCTCGTTTTTATGGTTTGAAATTGAGACGACACGGAAGTCGTTTATTGAGTATGCATGTCATGCGTAATTTATAGCGGGTGCCATTTAATTTGATACTTTGTTGACTTCGCCTTGCGGTGCTAGAGCACTCTCTACAGCTTATCTTTGCATCTCAAATTAAGCGGTACCCGCTGTACTTACTATGTGATAGCGCTGTCTGTAGGTGACGATATCACGCTATAAAAAGCGCCTGGAGGTGCTTTTTATAGCGTGTTTTTTTAGCCTTCAGCCGCGTTAGGAGCAGGAAGCTCAAAAATATTCTTTTGGTCTGGAGAGTCGCTTATTTTCATCAGCTTGCCTTCTACGGAGGCGCCATTTTCCATGCTGAGCTGGCGATAGGTGATATTGCCTGTCACGCGGGCATTGGAATGCAGTTCCAGCAAATGTTCTACTTCAAGGTCTCCAATAATGGTGCCATCGATCAGGGCGTCGTAGCTGCGGACGTTGCCTTCTATACGGCCTTCTGCACTGAGTGCCAGCAGGCTGGTACTGTCTTTTTTGTGAGAGATATTGCCTTTGAAGGTGCCATTGATTTTCAGCCCGTCTTCAAACTCCATGTTGCCATTGAAGGAGACGTTGGTGTCCAGCAGGCTGGAGAATTTTTCAACGGAAACCTGTGCGGATTTTTTTTTGCTGCTGAACATGGTGCTGCTCCAGTGTTGTTGAATGTAAGCCGCTATCGCTGAGTGCTGCGGTTTTAACTGAAATCGAAATAAAGTAATTGCAGGTTCAAATCTGTATATAAACCTGATGGGTGGCGTCTATTTTGCCTTGTCTTTTCGCTGGCGAAAAAACGCCAGTTCGCTTTGCTGCCTTTTGATTTCTGCCGACAGTTCGCTGATCTGACGGGTGAGTTCTTCATGCGTGGCTTGATCCTGTTGCATTTTGAGTGCGTTCTGGGCCAATGATTCCTTGAGTTTCCGGTTCTCTGCCTGCAGGGCACTCAATTGCTGCTGAGCTTGCTCGCCAGCAGAGTAACGGGTGACATACATCGCTCCCAGGGTGATGAGAGCGATGAGGGCTATCCAGAGAGTCCAGGCGGGACGACGATGCGCGTGAGGGTTGTAGTCCGTGCGCACCAGATCACGGGTGGTGGGTTTCCTAGTCCGCAGCTTGATCATCGGCGACGACTTCCATATTGCTGAGTGACAGGAAGTTTTTCGGGTCGACAAACTGTCCGCGGTACATGACTTCAAAATGCAGGTGTGAACCTGTGGAGCGACCCGTCGAGCCCATGGCGGCAATCAGTTGATGCGGCATGACGACATCGCCTTCCTGCACGTACATTTTGGAGGTGTGGGCATAACGGGTGACCAGGCCATTCCCATGGTCGATTTCGATCTGGTTGCCATATCCGCCATGCCAGCCGGCAGAGATGACGCGACCACCTGCGGCGGCAAAGATGGATGTGCCGGTGGGGGAGGGAAAATCCAGCCCGGAGTGAAAAGCCAGATGGCCGGTAAAGGGGTCAAAACGGTTGCCAAATGAAGAGCCAATTCTGGCGGTGTCAACAGGGCGTTGTGACGGGATGGCCATAAAGTCGGCATTGCGGGCTGCGACAGCACTTTCCATCTGGGTGAAGAGTTGTTGCAGGCAGTTGATGGAGTTTTCAGCCTGTTCAATGTTGGTGGTAGTCAGTTCGGTACTGTGAAGCTTGGTCTGGGCGAGGTTGCCACAGGTGCGTGCGGGTAAGAGTATCCCGCCCTTGCCATTGTTTTTTGCGTCGTTTTTTTGCGAAGTGGCAGGTTGTTCGCTGTCAGGAACCAGTTGTGGGTTGATGGTGGCCAGTTTTCGCGCGATCTCTTCATGATCGCCAACTTTTTTCACCAGATAGGCCGCATCTGTTTCCAGGCGCATCAGGCGGCCCGATAATTCACCCAGTTTGCTGATGGCAAATTTTTCTTTGGCGGGATCCTGAACGATTTTGATGGTTGCTTCAGGTGTCGTACTCATGGCACGCCCAGCCCAGATTCCCATGCCAAATGCCACAGCCGTCAGGGCGGCAGCGGCGCCCAGTCCCATATAAAGCGTGCGGCGGATGTTGACAACGCGAAGGTTGTCCCGTGTCATCGACTGTTTCGATAACGACTTGAATTTCATGGTGTGACCCCTCAATCCGGGCGGTTTCTCTATATGCAAGCGCGCCCTCGCTTTGTGCATGTCAATGCAAAAACGGTGTTTAAAAGCCCCTGCACGATCCCCTGCCTGTCTGGCACAAAAACACCTCTGGCCAGGCCAGGGCATGATTTGCGCTCATTTCACGAGCACTATCGGGGAGTTTGTCATTGGTGCCTCATCCGGTTGATGGAAGAGCCCTTTATGACGGAGATAGCTGTTTTGCGAGAGATGGTCGCTTGCTATCCCGACAATCCCGTTCGCGACATTTGCGAAATCACTCGTGGATGGAGTGGTTTCAAACAGATGTTTTTGAAATTTTGCGGATTTGTATCACCCACGTGATGGAAATCACAGTCAAACGGGAATGAACGGCATTGTAACGGGGATAGGTGGTTGTCTGGAACCCATAAACGGTCAAAAAATGTTTGTCCATTTAAGGGCTGCCTGATTGTTTTTTTTGCATTTTTTGAGTCTTGAATTCAGGTCTGACGAGTGTAATTGGCCAGGTTCAGAAGAAGACGAACCACGCCGTAGGCAAGCCAGTTGAGAAGCCGGTGAAACAGTGGGCGGCGTTGCCAGTGCTCGGTGGTCAGCAGTTGGCCGCCTTCTTCGATAGCCTGCAACAGGCTCTGGCGGAGCTGGGAAGTAAAAACAGGGTGGCGGACAATCACATTTGCTTCGCGTGCCAAGAGCAGGCTGAAGGGATCGATATTGCTCGAGCCGACGGTGGCCCAGTTATTGTCGATGACAGCAACCTTGGCATGCAGAAAACTCTTGCGGTATTCAATGATGCGGATGCCGGCAGCCAGGAGTGGTGGGTAGAGCGCCTGGCAGGCATGATGGGCCAGCCAGTATTCAACCTGTCCCTGCAACAGCAGGGTGATCTGCACCCCACGTTGGGCCGCCTGCAATAGTTCGTGGCGGAAGCGTCGCCCTGGCAGGAAATAGGCGTTGGCGATGATGATTGAATCTCGTGCGCGGGATAATGCGGTCAGATAAGCGTTTTCGATGTCGTTACGGTGCCGCAGATTGTCGCGCAATATCAGGGCGCAGCGTATTCCACCTGGGACAGGGGGGAGCGTCGAGGGTTGAAAAGCCGGCCCCGAGGCTTTTTCTCTTTGTGACAGATTTTTGAAGCTCATCAATGCGACCAGTCGCCACATTTCTTTCATGGTGCGCAGGATGCTGGCCACCAGGGGGCCCTCTATCTGCACGGCGTAGTCAAAACGCGGCCAGGATTGCTCGGAGGCGCTTTCTCCGCCATGGTTGAAGTCGTCAATGATGTTGATGCCGCCCACAAAGGCGATTCGGCGATCCAGCACTGCCAGTTTGCGGTGCAGTCGTCGCAGACGGTGGCTGTTCAAAGCGAAACGCCGGATTTCCCGACGATAAACGCCCACGTGGATGCCGTTGTGGGTCAGTTGTTGCAGGGAATTGTTAACGAAAGGCTGGCTGCCAAAACCATCCACCAGCACATGCACGCGCACACCGCGTTGCACGGCGCGACAGAGTGCTGCAATTACGCTGGCGCTGGTGTCGTCTTCTGCAAAAATGTAGGTTTCAAGGTGGATTTCAAACTGTGAGGTATCGATGGCGCTGAGCAATGCAGGGAAATAGTCCTGGCCGTTTTGCAGCAGACGGACCTGGTTTCCATGGATCAGCGGCACCGTCATCAAGACAAAAGCACCTCTGCCGTGAGCGCGGCATGATCCGAAATTCCGGCCCAGCGCCGTCCCCAGTGAACCACGGCACGCTGCACATTAAAGCCACGCAGATAAATCCGATCGAGCCGCAGCACGGGCAGTTTGCTGGGAAAGCTGCGGGCTGGCCGTCCTTCATGGGTGGTGAAGGCTTCGCGCAGATTCAGGCGTTGCGCCAGCCAGTCATCGGCGTTATTGCGCCAGTCGTTGAAGTCGCCGGCGATGATGATGGGCGCGTTTTTGGGGATGTCGCGATCCACATGCTGGGCGAGGGTGTTGAGCTGGATCTGGCGCTGCTTTTCGGTGAGCGACAGGTGCACGCAAATGCAATGCACAGGCTGCCTGACGCCGGGCACCTGGATTTCGCAATGCAGCAGCCCGCGTTTTTCCAGGCGGTTGAGCGTTACATCATGGTTGGCGGACGTGAGAATGTCGTAACGCGACAGCACCGCATTGCCATGGTGTCCGTGATCATAAGCGGCATTGCCCCCATAAGCGGTGTTCCAGCGGCGCTGGGCGAGGAATTCGTGCTGGGGTTCCTGTGGCCAGTTTGAATGGCGCTGGGCGTGGCCCAGATGCAGCCCCTGCACTTCCTGCAGGAAAACGACATCGGCATTGAGCAGGCGCAGCCGGTCACGCAATTCGTGCACGACCATGCGGCGGTTGAATTGCGAGAAACCTTTGTGAATGTTGTAGGTGCAAATACGAAGTTTATACATTGCTATGAGACCGACAGATTCGTCAGATTATCTCTGATGGAGGTTCTGACTGGAAAGTTGTTCAATCGTTGCGATGGTATAGGGCACAGCCATTCAATGAATAATGGATATTCTAAATCAAGATTTTTATGAAGCTATAAGATCGTTTATATTAAACATTCTGGCGTAAAAATAATTTACGTATGAATTGTAATTTTTAATGGCTTTGAATATCAAGATTCTTTTATCTTCCCTAAGGCAGGTAGAGGATGATTTCAAGAGTAGGTCGACCAGTAAGAAGATGAGCGGACTCTTTACACATTTCAAGCGTAATTGTTTGGA
>JAAFCF010004193.1:0-10623 GCA_013389785.1 Helicorthomorpha holstii
AAAAAGAAATTGTGACATCACTATGGGACTTAAACATGGGCAACTTTTTAAATTAAGCTGCACCCACAATGTTTAACCACAAATAAACATTTAAATTGAATTGTGCATTGTCAACCAAAAAAATGTATGACTCATCATGCCACCTGTTTTTCATATTGCCATAAACCACTTAATGCATTTTTCTCTTCAACCCAAACAAACACTTGACCTTGACCTTGACACATAAATAATAGAATAAACACATGTATGCTATTAAAACTGTAACTAATTGGGCGGAGCCTGATCGGATTAATATCGACAAACACGGAGCGGCTATGTTTACGCTACGCATGCACTACCCATTTAACACACAACAGCTGGGAGCGCATACGTACAGGGTTGCCTCATACAGTGTAACACAAAAAGAAGTTATGACGTCACTATGAGAGTTTAACATGGGGCATTTGTAACAGTAGGCTCCGCCCACTTTTTCACGTAGCCACGCCCACCACCCAATCCTGCTCTCTGATTGGTCAGATTTAAATTTCGCGCCCAAAAGCTCAACGCTGATTGGCCCGGCTTAGGATGTACCCTAACTACTAACACTAATTTCTTAAGTAAGCTGTACTTAAATAATTTTATTGATTTTAATTGTAAAGATGACTTCCATGTTTAAAATTGTTTGATTGAAATTAAAATTCCTTTGGCTATTTTTGTAATAAAAAAAATAAATAAATTTTTTTGAACTTTATAATTTAAATTTGAAAATTTATTCTTTTTTTTTCTTCAAATAAATTTGAAGGCCATCCAAGACTGTTTTACTTTGAAATCAATATTTTTAAATTATCACTAGATGGTGTTACTTTGGGGCAGTGAAGTTCAGATATCCATCTAAAATAAACATCAAGAGGGTCAATTTTGAGTCAAAATTAATACCGTTTTTTTCATTTTGTGGTTGAACCGCTTTTCTGATTTGGACAATTTTGTACTTAAAGTTTATGAATTTTAATTCCGCACAACATCACAATTGACCAAATTGGAGTATCTGTTTTATTTTAAAAAATAAAGTTAAAAAAGGCATAAATAACATGTTCACAGAAACATAATTATCACCATGGGATGGAGACCCACATACTTTTTATTTAGTCCCATTAGCTATTTTTTAAAATTTTGCTTATTTAAAAAGTTAAGAGGGGGGACAGACTTTTTGACCACGCTGTATACCCTGGATATGTTCTCCTTGACTGTCAATTACTCTGTACACTGGATAGGGATGCCTCAAAAGTACACGATTAATGGTAAATATTTCTTCTGTCCAATTAGGACTATCAGCTTCTTTATCAAATATGCCTTTCCAACTGGAAATATGCACGCTATCACCTACTTTATAGGCAGGTTTTTTAGCCTTTTCTTTATAATAATTTGTTGTGCCATACAATTTCTCGTATACTTGTGTCTCATTTTGTGATCCTACATTTATTGGTGCTAAACTCGTTACTCATGATGGAGTGCTATTATAACCTTTTACTTTGCTTTGTAAATTTTCCAAATAACAATATGTATTTTTTTTCCTAGCTAACATTTGTAGATTCATTCTTATGGTACGGTTAAACCGTTCCACTACGGCAGCTTTTTTGTCGCTAACTGACATATAAAAATTTACTTGATACTCATTCATTAATTTATCATTATACGACGCATAAGCTTGCATATCCAAAATATCAGCCTGCCATAAATTATCAATGCCCAACGAGTGAGTCTTACAACGTGGAAACGTATGTTTTACTTGCCTTAAGAATCTATAAGGATATTGTTTAGCCTCCCAACGTTGAAACTGCAGCGTATTTGGTTGACCTGTATTGAACCTAAACTATGAGGTTTACTGCTATCGTAATATTGTAAATTCCATTTTTTCTCCCGTTTATTACTACTTCTACCTAACTTGATTTTTTTCTTATATGATGCTGCCATCTACAATTTTTTTTAATATCCAAAAGGCCAAGCTTTTAATTGATTATCCACATAGGCCTTATCAAACACAATCTGATATGTTTTATCACAAACTTGGCTTTTTAAATTACCGGTAAATTTACATCTTTTAATATTAAATTGCTGCACTTTTATTTTGTTTATAGAGGGATTCTTGTCAACATTATTATCAGCAGTAAGCATAGATGATAATGAGGGTGATGATATTATTTTTTCACATACCATACTTTTAATTACCCCATAATTAATAACTGTATTAGTACTGAAATTCATGTTTATACCCCTTACTTTCCACGTTTCCTCTCCATTACTCAATTTATAACCATAATGTTTTGGTCCTCCACACACAAATTCAGTTATATAAACCTCCTCTTTTTCTTGTGCATATTTACTACCAATTTCGTTGGTTAATTGACCCAATTTTTCACCAATCATACCCTTTAAAGGATCTTGCATCCCCGCCGGTACAACATATATCAGACTGTCAGTATCCATGTACAATGAATTTTCACCCACCACATCCAGCAATGTTTGCAATCTTAATCTAGCACAGGCTGTAGTATATGCCGCAATAACCAAATTTATTTTACCCAACACTCCCGACACTTCTACTAATGACTTATAGGTAACTAGCATCTTATTTTCATTCACTATCTTCGCATCACTCACCACTTTATCATCACTGTTTAAAAGATCCACTAATTCCCTATAGGTGCTTATCACCTTGGTAACCGGTAAATCTTCTCGCTGAGCAAATTTTCCCCACAACGAATTTAAACAAAATTTTGCTATGGTCCCCTTGCCCACATTTTTTTCTACATTTTCTAATAATATACTTTCCACCTGCTAATAATTAGTAATGTATTTTAATTTATCTTTATCATTATGCACCCATGAGGGCCAACCTGAAGACTCTTGTTTAATTTTCAACAGAGCATTAACATAATTGGCAAACAAACCCTTGATACGCCTTTCATAGTGCCAAATTTCATAAACTTTAATCACCTTATATCTGCATTTAACTGCCTGATCTACTTCTATGGTAGTCTATGTGCCACTTTTAGCTCTGGAAAAATAAGAATGCATACATTTACCATCTAAAGGATTTTGAATACAGCATGAACTGCACAGAGGAAACATTAGCTTATTTTTACATCTGTAAGGTAGCACAGGATGATACAACTTACAAGGTGGAATTACCAAACACTTTATCATACCAAAATATTTTTCACCCCCTTCATAAACAGCGGGATGGAAAATGTTTGGATGACCTACTGGCATAACATCATACTTATTAACAGTTGGGTATAAGCTAACATAATCTACATACATTATTCTCTCCCCCTTTTTTGTTTTATAATATAAACGAGTAGGAGCTGTGCGTCCCCCATAAAATCCACTTCTTGGAATCAAAGGTCCCTTTGTTGTACAGTCATTATTCAAAAAAGACTGCTGCATATCCGGATTACTTTTAATTTCACCCTCCAACTCGCATTCCCATTTTATCACCACATCTTTAATAATATTTGAATGTTTATTTTTTAATTTTTCTAAACGTGCAATTGTTCTGTTGAATAACTGTTGCATAGTACATATATTCACTCGATTAAAACTGTCAGGTTTATAACAGCGAGAACAACAATGAAAATAGCAACCCATAAGTTCATACATCACAGCATTATCCTTGTCCCACCCATCCACATAAATTTTACCAAAACATTTCTCCCCTCCATTTAAAGCATGTTGTATATGAATTTGTTTTGATTGACTTATCCATTCTAACCATTTAATAGCCTTTTCACTGTATCGTTTTGTAGCTGAACAATAATAACCTGTTCAAGGGGGTATTATACCAATGCTATTTAAAGGCATATAATGAACCAAATGAACTTTCTGACAATAAGAAGGCAGAGTCACGGCATGTAAAAAGGGATCCATTTCAAACATTTCGCTAGTCATACGCCTAAATTCATTGCAAGCCTGACACAAAATCATCACATCTGATAAACAATATTCTCTGAGTTCTTTTTTAAAATCGAAAATATTATACATCTGTTGCTTATGCCATTTAATTAACAGCTGACACTCTTGCGCCATCTTTTTCATGTGAGGCTCATAAACATTTAATGCTGGCCATTCTCCCACATAATTTTGATATTCAACTCAATTGAATAAATGAGGTAAATTTTTAAATAAGCTTTTTAAGCTCCTTCAGATTAAAAGTTTTAGGTAGAGCAGCCAGTGGCACAGGTAAAAAATTATGCGAGTCAATAAAATGAATGTTGTCTAATTTCATGCTTATTATCTTTTGACCATTCCAAATAATATCTGGACTTTTTTCATTTTTAAACAGCCATTGTAGCACCAAGTGATGGTCATAACCTTTGCCATAGTGACTAACAAATATATGTTTATTTAAATCTGTGGTCAGACAACCAAATATCCACTGACAAAAATGATCATTTGTATCCTAGCCTGCCTCAAATATCTTCTCCTGATGAACTTCAGACTGCACAATCACCAAATTTGGTTGATGCGAATTGTCCTCCTGCCTTACTAAACACTCGTAATCAAAGTACCACACACGTGCGGTAAGTGGTCTGGGAGTACCTTGTTTATCTTTTCTTAAATGATCATATTTCTGTATATAACACAGATGCTCAAAAGGCCACATTTATTTACAATACTGACACTTTCTACTAAAACAAATGTGATGTGCTGCATCACTTTCTTTCAACTGGTAACAAACTTTACAATATTTAATTGCTTTACAGGTACCATTACTCAAATGTTGATCAAAACATGTTGGCCCATAAAAATATCTAATACAAGTCTGGCATTTTACTGAAGGAGTGTGCAGTATAGCTTTCAAATCTTTACACTGCAAACTTTTACAGGCTAATCAACTTCTGATGCAACGTTGATTTCCACTCACCCCCTTTAGACATAGAATGCAAAAATCTGGCTCACCGTACAGCAAAGCTATATTAACAATACAATCATAGTGATCATTATCCAACAGCAACCAAATTCTAAATTTCACTTTTTTCTGTCTTTCATAATCCTGGGAGTCGCTGGTGGTAAAAATCACCCTAAAATTTTGATGCAATTCCACCACGTATATTTGATATTCTTCCGCCAAATAATCAGCAAAACGTTGAACTTATTTCAAGCCTCATGACTCAAGCACATTTACACCCGCATGATAACATAATTTTTAAGCCTGCACAGTTTGATAATTAATATCATATTTAATTTTTCTAAATTGGGCATATTGTTTTCAATGCTCTTCACCTTTAGATTGGCGATAGTGCGTGTTCTCAATACCTACCACTATAGCTCTAGCGCAACACATAACATCTTTATTTTTGATAAAAACAATAGCATTACTACGATTTTTATTTCGAATTAAATCGCGCACATTATTCACATATCTTTTTTGTAGAATATTTCTAATTCCTCTTCTTCTAGATCCACCACGCGGCAGCATACGCGTCTTCATAAGCGATAAGCGAATATTTCCAGACATCAAATTAAAATTCTCATTTGAATTCTGAACATTAATTATGGTGCCTAAAAATAATTTTCCTGTTAAACGTTCACGATTTATAAAAGCAATATTAACAGGATTTTTTAGTTCTACACTTTGTAAACAGAAACGCATATGTATATCATCATTTAAATGTTTATTGTCATCTACCACTATATTTTCTTTTAAATTAGCAAATTTGTCAATTAAATGATCAAATATTTTTTCAATTTTACAATTGAATTTTTCCACCAAAATATTTTCCAAATTTTTAAGTATAACTTCACTTCCCATTTCATCAGTCTTAAAATTTTTTTTTTAAGTTGATAATTTACAATATCAAAATACTTATCGGTTAATGCCACCTTCTCATCGCTTACCTCCTCAATCTGCTTATTAACCGACAATTTTAATGCCATATTCCATCGCCTAATTTAACATGCACAGTATGTTCTATATGTTTTTACTAGCTATCGTACACTCACAATAACCAAAAACAATTCATTTTTATTGATTTAAAATCATCTCATTTTATTTAATTAGTCATCATTCTCAAATTTAAATACTTTACATTCCGTAATACAATCGCTACCATCGCTGTAATGATTTAGTGCTCGTGATAGAACCTGAACGTTTATTCCTGCAATAGGCGAATTTTGGGGAATCACATTTAATGGCCTTTGCAAAACTAAATAAGGTTTTCCTTCCAAACATTCACCAAAAGATGTAAATTTTTGCAAAGGTTGCATAGGGGTAGGAAGAAGCGAACCACTTGCCATTAAAGGAGGAGGAGAAGGAGAAGAAATAGGTAACTCATGGCAAGTACTGATAGACGCTTGTTTTTGTGACTCAACAAGCAGCTGTTGTTGGTTTTCCAAAGTTTTTTTCGTAAAATCCTGCAAGCAGCACACAAAAAAAAACAAAGTATTTACTTTTCCAATATAACACCCACCCCAATACATTAACTTAACATATCTTTATCTTCGCTCACACATTCAGCACCTACTATATCGTTAATGTTATTCAAATGTTGAGTTACTAAAAAAATTTGCTTTTAAAATATTTTTAAATATTTATATATATCACTAAACACATCTTACACACTTCGCAAGCTAAGAGCAAATACTTTAAATCAACATCTGACGTTTCTGTACCTCCTCCCTCCAACACACTCAAATCATTACAGCAAGACGGTTGTAACTCACTGATTTGCGCCATCTATATTAATTGTTTTCATAAAAATTATAATGCACACCCATGGCGGTAAAATTAAAAAAATTTATACATTTACATACCAAAAAATCTGGAAAAGCACACACATCATTGGAACAATAAATATTTTTCAATTTAAAATCATCTGCATCAATTAAACCATACTCGTAAAAAGAAGCCTACATATTTTTTAAATTATAATTTATTTCTTATTTTTTTTTCAAAAATATTACCCTATCCATCATAAATTAACCGAATGCTTTAGAACCAAAATATAAACATTAAAAAAATCCATTTAACTTACTCTTACATATACACACCATATATGCATTCCACATACACACCACCCATCCCATCAACAACTTCAATATTTTTTCTTACAAGAAATCTCTCCCCAATGGTCTCCCCTTTTGAAACTCATATTGCAAACTGTAAGTGTACAACTTTCTTATTTTTCACTTACACTTTAATTATCTCGCATTTAACAAGTAACTCTAAAAGTGTGTAACAAAAAATCAACTTCATATATTTTTTTACTTAAAAATGAACACCGCAACTGAATTTCTTTCAAAAGGTGTGGAACGCGCAACTGCCACCCAATGTCCGGATATAACCATTATAAATCTACCACTACTACATAAATGCGACAAAAAATCTTTAAATCATTTCAGTGAGTTAATCAATCTTTATAACTTTATGTCTGGATACTTACAAGCTTGCCTGCTAAAAGATTGTGCCATATGTGTAAACTACCGCAATAAACGCGTATCCATAACGTCTTAAACCATCACTTTAAAATTAATAAATCGCTTATCGAGAATGAAAGCATATGTAAGTATCAAACATATTTTTGATAATAATAATAAAAATTTGATTATATTTTTTTGGTTGTTAAATCAGATTATATTTTGGATATGGGTGAATATGTGCCTAATAATGAAGATTTACGCTCAGATTTACTACTCACCAGACAAACAACTATAAAATTTGATTATTCAACCGTAGATGTAGGAAGTACCTTACCTGGTAAACTTAATTAAATTTTATCAAAAACAAAAAATTTTGATATTTTTTTTATTTATTTATTTCTTTAAAAATAGCTTACGATCCACCAACCACCCAAGAAGACATTAATAAACTAGCAGAAAATTTAAAAAATATGGTAGTCAACAAAGTTTTAGATAACAGAAAACGCTATCCAGATACGTCAATCGCCATGAAATGAAAGAAAGACTGCAAAAAGCCGCCTCCAAAGGCTATACATACCCGCAGTTTTATAGTAGCTGTCAATTTTATTTTTATAATCGCCTTCATCGTGATCGAATAAAAAATATGACCGGCTACGTAAACAAATCACCAAGTAATACATAAATTCAATTGAAAATTAAAAAATGTGTGCTTTTTTAAAACCCCATACAAAAAAATAAAAAAATTAATTGTAACTCCTCCCCTCACCGTGGACTTCAACTCTTAAAAGTGACATTTGAGGGTGTCAACCAGCGATAGGAGGCGTGAATTGGGGAAGATGTCTTAAAAAAAGTGGGTGTGGTTGGTGGTGGTTGGGCGTGTTTATCTTAATTAATTTAATAAAAAGAACTTGACATGGGTATCAAATTTCATTATAGAGTATGTAAATATGCAGGAAGACATCGCCAAATTAAGCATTTTTTAAAAGAAAATCGACGTTTAGACATCAAATTACATAAAATAGGCATCAAATTACATAAAAAAAGCATCAAATTACATAAAATAGGTATCAAATTACCTATTTTTTTAAAACAATTGACGTTTGAAAGTGAAAGATATGAGTAATTGTCAAGGTCACAGTGATAGAATGTGTAAAAAATGTCAAGGTCACAGTGACAAAAGTGTGTAAAATGATGAATGCAGAGGGGGTAGTGTGATGTCACTATGGGACTTTAACATGGGGAAGTGTGTCAAATAGGCTCTGCACTTGTGTCACTAAGCCCCGCCCCTTTTGGAAATACTGCTCTGTGATTGGTTGAAATCAAAAAAAGAGGAGGAACGGAGCTCTGTGATTGGTTCAACTTAGATTGTATCATAACTACTGATGTCTCTTTTTTTATTAGTTGATAATAAATTGCTGGCTGATGATGATGTTGATGTTGATGTTGTAGAAGAATTAGTATCAGCAGGGTTAATAAAAATTGTTGCTGCTGTGATTTCTTTGGTTGAAGTGGGGTGTGGAGGTGTTGACACATGCTGGGTTGACGATTGTTGTTGTTGCGGTTGTAAAGGATAAGTAGCAATACCGCTGCTGGTGCTTTCAGTCTGACGTATTCGATCTAAAATTTGATTAAATTTTCCCACCGATTCGTGATACAATTGCATTCGACGAGCTAAAGATAGATTTGATTTTTCTCCAGTATGATGGTGATTTGATTTTGCGTTTGATATAATAGTTGTTCTAATGAAGAAGAAGTGACGGATAAATTGATGGAGGGGTTCACATAATTTTGTAAGGCTTCTTCCGTATTACCTAAACTTTTTATGTTTAAAATAGTGGGCGGAGTTGATGGTGTTGTGGAAGTGGTGGGAAGACGAGCTTTATTATAGTCCTCCACATCCACTAGCATCATTTTACGTACCATGTTTTTTAACGTGATATAAGTGCCAAGGCTAATCCTGAAATGGCGGGAGCTAGAATACCTAATAGTGGACCAATTAATCCTCCATGCTGCGACATAAGTTGATGTTTGGCTGGATGTGATACATCAGGGAGTGACAAATAGCGAATAACTTACGGGAAACTTACGGGACTTTTTGTAAAGTGGGAGTGTGAATTAGAGGGTAAAATTCAAACAGACTTGAATATGCAACAGTTTTTTATCAATAATATTTACAGTTTGATGGGACCCCTCATTCCGAGACAAGGTTTTTATGGTGGACGTACGGCGCCAACATGTCTATATTACAAGGCAAAAATAGGGGAAAAAATTATGTACGTTGACTATGTTAGTTTATATCCGACAGTTAATAAATATGACATTATGCCTATAGGACATCCTCAAATTTTACATCCAACTAATTACCAAGGTGACGGTAAATACTTTGGCATGGTAAAGTGTGTGGTAGTTCCTCCGCTTAAATTATATCATCCAGTGCTACCATTTCAATGTAAAAATAAATTAATGTTTTACTTATGTCGCGCTTGTTGATTACAAAACCCACCCGACGGTAAATGTAACCATCCGCATTTTTCAAGGGCTATAAGCGATACTTGGACAACAATTGAAGTAGATGAGGCTGTCAAACGTGGTTATCAGGTGATAAAAGTATACGAAATTTGGCATTATGAAAAATGGATGAAAGGATTATTTGCTAAATACGTGGATGCCTTACTTAAGATTAAGCAGGAATCTTCGGGATGGCCTTCTTGGGTTCGATGTGAAGCAGATAAATTAAATTATATAAAAAATTATGAACAGTTAGAAGGTATTAAGTTGGAAAAAGTTGAAAAAAATGTGGGAAAGAGGGCTATTGCCAAATTTTGTCTTAATTCTTTAAGGGGAAAATTTTCTCAACGTGAAGATTTATCTTTTACAGTGGTAGTGAACGATTACATGACACTTGTTGATCTTTTAAATAGTGACGATAAAACGATTACCAACACAAAATTAGTCAACGAAAATAACATGTTGGTGACATAAACCTTTGGTGGAAGTTAAAGGGATTTCTGCAAAAACTAATTTAGTTATAGCTGCCTATATGACACCTTGTGCTAGATTAAGGTTACAACTTTTATTGGATATAGTAGGAGAAAATTTGCTTTACATGTATACAGATAGTTTAATATACATAGTACCACGTGGGATGGAAGATCCTTTGAAAGGGATGATTGGCGAAAATTTGGAACAATTAACTGATGAGATTGGTAGTAAATATTGCTCTAC
>JAAFCF010004241.1:0-13883 GCA_013389785.1 Helicorthomorpha holstii
GGCAGAAGTCGATATCGAAGTCAGGCATCGATACCCGTTCCGGATTCAGGAAACGCTCGAACAGCAAGGCGTAAGCAGTCGGGTCGAGATCGGTAATCATCAGCGAATACGCGACCAGCGACCCTGCCCCGGAGCCTCGTCCGGGGCCAACGGGCACGCCGTTGTTCTTCGCCCACTGGATAAAGTCCGCCACGATCAGGAAGTAACCCGGAAATCCCATCTGGATAATCGTGTCGGTCTCGAATTTCAGCCGATCGATATAACGTGGGCGTTCGCGTTCGCGCTCTTCAATATTCGGGTAAAGCTGGGCGAGACGAACCTCCAGCCCTTTTTGTGCCTCCTGCACCAGGAAGTCATCCAGACTCATGCCGTCTGGTGTCGGGAATAGCGGCAGGAAGTTTTTGCCCAGCGTGACGGTCAACGTGCAGCGTTTGGCAATTTCCACTGCGTTTTGCAGTGCTTCGGGCAGATCGCGGAACAGCTCCACCATCTCGGCCTGCGTCTTGAAATACTGGTCTTCGGTGAATTCCTGTGGGCGACGTTTATCGGCCAGCACAAAACCCTGTGCGATACAGACTCGCGCTTCGTGCGCCTTGAAATCCTCGCGCTTGAGAAACTGCACCGGATGCGTGGCCACAACAGGCAGCCCCAGCTTGCCAGCCAGTTGCACTGCCTGCTGGACATAAGTTTCCGCACCAGGATGCCCGGCGCGTTGCAGCTCAATATAGAAACTGTTCGGGAAACGTTCTGCCCAGTCTTTTGCAGCACTTTCTGCTGCGGTCAGGTTGCCGGCGGTGATGGCTGCGCCGATATCGCCATTCAACGCGCCGGATAAGCAGATAAGTCCCGAGACGTTTTCCTGGGTCAGCCAGTGACGGGAAATTTCCGCGCGGCCACGGTATTGGTTTTCCAGATAGGCGCGTGAGATCAGCTCACACAATTGCCCATAACCCGCACGATGTTTCGCGATCAACAGCACGCGGACAGGCTTGTCGCGATTGACGTCGTTGGTGATCCACGCATCCACGCCCACAATGGGCTTGAGCCCTGCGCCACGGCAGCCTTTGTAATGCTTGACCATGCCAAACATATTCGCGAGATCGGCAATGCCCAAAGCGGGCATCTTGTCGGCAACCGCGGCATCGATGGCCTCATCGACACGCACAATGCCGTCTTCGACCGAAAACTCGGTATGGACACGCAGATGAACAAAGGAGGGCTGAACGGGGAGGGGAGCAGGAGAAGTCATGGGGGGATTTTACCGCGAAGCGACATCTTGCTGGCGCTGGGATTTGGAGTGGGAAAGTGAGCAGAATTAAAGTTTGTAGGTTGATTATTTTCTAATGATATTTAAGATTCATTTAAATAGATATAACTAAGGTATATGAATAAATTTGATTTGAAATTTTAACGTAATTGGTGATATTGTTATCGTTATGCGAAGATGCCTTTTGCCTCATCCACACCACAAACAAAGGAGAACGCCATGCCTCTGGTACGTATCGATCTGCTTCAGGGAAAAACTGCCGACTATCGCCGCATGATTGGCGAAGTAGTGTATGACGCTATGCTGAGTACCATCAATGTTCCCAAAAATGACCATTTCCAGATCGTCACTGAACATGCGTCGCAAGACTTCATCGTTGACCCGGACTATCTTGGAATTTCACGCACCACTGACTGCGTCATCATCCAGGTCACGCTCAACGAGGGACGCACCCTTGAACAAAAACGTGCGTTCTACAAAGCGATAGCAGACGGTCTGCACCAGCGCCTCAACATGCGGCGCGAAGATGTTTTGATCAACCTCGTCGAAGTCCGCAAGGAGAACTGGTCTTTCGGCAACGGCGAGGCGCAGTACGCCTAGACCACTTTATTGTCACTTTATCAACAGGAGAAAATTTTATGAGTATTTCATACTACCAGCTGACCACACAAAGCAGCATTCGTGCATTGACCAACCTGTCACATCTGCTCAACAAGGCCGTTGCTTATTGTGCCGAGCGCAATATCGACGAGCAGGTATTGGTGCAGGCGCGCCTGTTCCCGGACATGTATCCGCTGGTCAAACAGGTACAGATTGCCAGCGACATTTCCAAGAGTGGCGCCGCACGCCTGACTGGAACCGAGCCTCCCAGCTTCCCGGACACAGAAACCACTTTCGCCGAACTGCAACAACGCATCACCAAGACCATTGATTACCTGAAGTCCGTGCAGGAAAGCGCTTTTGCAGGGGCTGAGCAACGCGAGATCACATTGCCCTGGAGAGCGGACCAGCCCATGACAGGCGAAGCATTCTTGCTGCAACACGTATTACCCAATCTCTATTTTCATGTCGCCACCACCTACAACATCCTGCGTCATAACGGTGTGGTGATTGGTAAGGCAGATTTTATCGGCGCGAAGTAAAACTCTCTGCTTTATGTCAATGGATGCTCATGTATGGGGTTTGAGCATTCATTAGCGTGGGGAGTAATTGAATTAGTTTGAAGTTTTTATTGCGCATGATATTTGACTTCTGTCTAATGCTGCCAGATTAGAAATATAGATAGGTAAAATTAGCATCCAGCCAATAGATTGGATATACAAATGAAATACCAAAGGAACGGGAAGGATTATTTAAATGACAATATTCTATAAGCTTGTGTCAGCGGGATTGTTGGTCTTTGCAGTAGTGGGATGTGGCGGAGGTGGCAGCAGTAGCGATACAAATAGCGGTAGCAACGGAGGGAACCCTCTACCTAATGGTTCCAATAATCTGTCTGGAACCGTTTCAACAGGTGAGCCTTGGGTAAATAAAACTGTAGAAGTTTTTAAAATGAGTGGAACCACGGGGTACCAACGTTTGGCTTCTACTCAAACGGATGACAACGGCAGGTATTCATTTACCAATCTGTCGATGTCTCCTCCCTATTTTATTGAGGTTAAGGAGACCCAAACTCTTGCAGACTCGAAGAGTGCCTATCCGGTCATGGCATCCGTAGCAATCTCTGGTGGGACATCAAACGTCACGCCCTTTACGACATTGATGGCGCAACAGATATCAGGTGTGTTGCCTACTGCATGGGGTTGGTTGAATGCAGAAGCGACCATGTTGAAACTCAAAAATATGTCTGCTGAAGAATTGAACGCAATCAATTGGAAGGTAAACGTGTATTTACAACAGCGTGGGGAGGCTACCGATACTCTGCGTTCAGAATTGAATGTCATGAATAATGCCAGCTTTGTGACAACTGCATTTGATGCCAATTCAAGTAATCCAATGAACAATGCATTGAAAGCTTTTTCAGATTCATTATTGGACACAGAAACGATTGATGGCGTTATGCATCATATGTGGGCAAAAGGAACTACATATGGTTTTTTACCCTTAGATATGGATTTCGATGCAAATTGCATTGCCATGGGAAGTTCTTCAGGGCGTTTGCCAATTGGTTCTGCGCATATCGTGTTACACAAAGATGGCACTATACAAGTCGGGAGTTTCATGGGGGCCGTTGCGCCGCGGGATCAGTTTTCTCATTCTTTGGTGAATTATAGCCTGGGGCCAATGTGGGATATGCAAATGCAAGAGTCCGGCACTGGACAATCAGGATATGTGAGACTGACAACACAAAGTCATAAGTTCAAATCATTCCAATTCAGTAGTGGAATGCAGTCTATAAGCTGCACACCCAAGACGGAGATTTCATTACCAAGTGATTTCTCGGGCAAGATGGCTATTGTTGGAAATTTTCGCGATGAGTACCTCAAACAAATAGGTAATGGGTGGACGGGTAACCTGGAGTGTTCATCACCCTCCGGCGATCAGAGCCTTCCGGTTGGCAGGGCAACCATGGAGATTGATCAGGACGGAGTAATCCATATTCAGAATACCCAAAAGTCATTAAATCTGCATGCTCTTTCCGCAGCGTCCTCCATGGGGACGAATCTTTCTTCATCACGAACAACATCTTCATCGATTCATCCCACAGCCATATATTTTTCTCAAGATAGAGCATCGACATATTTTGAGGTTTCTTTACCACAGAAGTATTACATGGGAGGAAATGAATATATGCAATCTGGGTCGTTAAGTTATGTTCCGGTGATCAATGGTCAAACCAGCACGCAAAAATTATTGCAATGTTCATTTGAAATGCTTCCATCGTAAAGATAGAACAAACATGTTTATTTAGTTTGTTTTAATTGAAGCAGCTGGAAATCGAAGAAAAAATCCCGGAGAGTGCGCGTGATGTCTTGAAGATAATTTTTAAATCCTGTAGTAAATAAAATTCGGAGATTGTTTGTTTTAAACAATCTCCGATATAAATTAAGCTTGCATTCTGTTGTTTCTCATAAAATCCCATACAGATATTTATCCCATAGCTTATTCCTAAAACGACATTGTGGATCAACGCGTGCCTTGATGGCTGCGAATGCCTTGCTTTGCGGATAGGCCCTATCAAACTGTTCCTGCGTGGCGTCGAGCCGATAAGGCAGGTAGTAGCGTCCGCCTTGCTGCAGGGCTGCATCAATCAGTTCGCGTGTCCAGATTGCAGCTTCAGCGCTGGCTTGTCGGGAAGAGCGCTGCTTGTAATACAGCACAAAGGTAAAGACTTCTGTAGGTGCCCAGCTCAGTAGTGTCTGCGTGTCAGCGGGTGAGTGCCGAACGGATACATTCAATGCCTGCACATTATGCTTGATCAATATCTGTCGCAGGCTTTGTGCGAACCCCTGAAAATTGGCGACAGGAATGAAATATTCCTGCAAGAGATAAGTCGAAATCAAGCGGGTGCGCGGTTCAAGGGACGCTGCATCCAGGCTGGCTTCATTGTTGCGCCAGATAATACTTTCTCCTGCGAATATTTCCTCGCGGAGTTCCTTCATCAGACGTGGGCCGGCAGGGAGTTCAGTGATGGCCCAGAATGCATTTTTCTCGCGCGTATATGTCTGGTCACGAGGCGTGAGGCGTACCTTGTCGGTCAATGGTTTGTTTGTTTTCCGCCAACTGACGGCAAAGGGCGCGTCGAAGTAGGGAGGAGTGAGATCGGCGTTATGCAAAACCATATCGGGATCATCCAGTACATTTGCATGAAACCAATCGGCATAATCTTCCAGCTTGACGTTTTCAATGACTCGTTCGATGGGCTCGTTGTCTTCCAGGTCGAGTTCAACTTCGGTAATTACACCCAGACCACCATAACCGCCTGCCACCGCATTGAATAGTTCAGTGTTCTGCGAGCGATTCAGCTCCAGGATTTCTCCCTCTGCCGTGACCAGTTGAATCGCTCGAACCGAATTGATCATTGGCCCGCGTCCGACGTAACGCCCGTGGCAGTTCACACTGATCGATCCGCCCACTGTGAAATTGCTATAGCTCTGCATGATCTTGATGGACAGGTCGTGCGGGTCGATCACGTCCTGAATATCCCGCCAGCGACTTCCAGCCTGGACGCGCAGGATGCGTTGGTCAGCATTGAGAAAGATGACTTTATTCATTGCCCGTGTATCCAGATGCAGTGAGCCATCTTCTGCAATCTGCCCGCCCATGCTGTAGCGCCCGCCACCTACAGAAACCGTGCCTGCCCATTGTTTCAATGCTGTGCAGACTTCTTCTGTACTGAGCGGACGTTTTTCCACTGCGACCGAGACGGGATTGAGCTGGGAGACGTCATTAACGACCAGCTCCTGGGATACAGCCTGGGCGTTTAGTACGGGCAGGGCTGAGAGACCGGTTGCGGCGAGGCTTTTGAGGAGGATTCTGCGTTCCTGATTGGGAAGTGTCGTCATGGTGGGCGGTTCATAAAAATAATGAGGTGAATTTTCACACACTTCAGGGTTGACTTATATACACCATAACTGTCTATAATGACTGTATGAAAGAAGACGATACACCTCACTATTCCATCGATGCGCTGGCGGCGCTGGTTGAATTGCCCCGGCGAACGGTGCGCTATTACATCCAGGAAGGGCTGGTCGATCGCCCGCTGGGAGAAAAACGCGCGGCTTATTACACGACACATCATCTGGAGCAATTGCTGAGCTTGCGCAAATGGCAGCAGGCGGGGCTGTCGCTGGAGCGCATCCGGGAGATTCTACGTTCGCCAGTTGAGGGGGATTTGCCGCCCTCGCGGCCTCGTGGAGCAGGCACGGTAGAGGTATGGAGTCATGTGGTGGTGGCGGATGGGCTTGAAATCATGCTGGAACCGTCACGTGCCGGGATGAGTGCGGAGTCTGTAAGGGCTTTTGCACAGGGCGTTCTAGCCCTTTATGAACATATCGCTGGCACAAAATAAAGTGATTACTTTGTCGACTTCGCCTTGCCGTGCTACAGCACTGTCTGCGGCTCGTCTTCGCGTACTCACTTTATTGTGTGCCAGCTTTATTCAAAAAACGGAGAAAGAAGAAAATGAAGAATGAAGAAATCCAGGCTTTGTTAAGAGATCAATCGGGGCGGGCTGTTGCGTTGCAGGGCGTGCATATTCGGGCCCATCTGCTCGATCTCTTGGCCAATGTCGAACTTGAACAACATTATGTGAATCCGCAAAAGATCAATATCGAAGCGGTCTATACCTTTCCTTTGCCAATGGGCGCAACGCTTCTGGGAGTGGAGGTGGAGCTGGCAGGAAAGACCTTGTCGGGTGAAGTCGTACCCAAGACAGAGGCTGAGCAGCGTTATGAAGATGCCATTACGGATGGCGACTCCGCCATCATGGTGCAGGAAGCCGCTCCGGGGTTATATACACTCAATCTGGGTAATCTGATGGCAGGTGAATCCTGCAAGATTCGCTACCGTTATGGATTGGCGCTGGCATGGCATGGCGATCAATTGCGGTTTTTGCTGCCGACCACACTGGCACCGCGTTATGGTGATTGGGCTGATCAGGGGCTGCAACCGCATCAGCAACCGGAGAGCAGTTTGTTGGTGGATTACCCGCTCGATTTGCAGGTGAAATTGAGCGGTACGCTGACTCACGCCAACATTTCCTGCCCGAGTCATCCTGTGAAATTTATCCGTGGTGAAACGGATATGACGGTGTGTTTGTTGCCGGAGGCCAGGCTTGACAGGGATTTTGTACTGAGTCTTTCTGGCTGTCAGGAAAGCAGTTGTCTGGTAACGCGGGATGATGATCAATTCGTTGCGCTGGCTACTTTGCGTATTCCGCCAGATAAAAATCATGCTCAACGCATGCTCGATCTCAAGGTGTTGATCGACTGTTCCGGCTCGATGCAGGGGCCAAGCATCGCCCAGGCACGCAAGGCCGCCTTGGCGATTCTCGATCACTTGCAGGAAGGCGATTTTTTCAATATCACACTCTTTGGTTCTTCCCATCACCATTTATATCCGCAGAGTGTGCCCGCCACGCCTGAAACTATTGCTCAGGCAAAAAAGGAAATGCAAAGGCTCGAAGCCGATATGGGTGGAACGGAAATCGCGAGTGCATTGGCCAGCGCCTATCGCTTGAAAGTCGGGGATGTGGAAGCCGAGCGCGCTGTGCTGGTGATTACGGACGGTGAAATTACGAATACGGCACCCGTGCTGAAGGCTGCACAGCAATCAGGACATCGTATTTTTACGGTGGGCGTAGGGACGGCCGTGGCGGAAGTGTTTGTTCGTGAACTGGCGGCTTGCACGGGTGGCGCGTGTGAGCTGGTGGCTGCGCAAGAGGGGATGAGTGAGCGCATCCTGTTGCAGTTTTATCGGCTGCGTCAGCTTCCTGTGACCGACCTGAAGCTGGTGTGGAGTGTTCCGCCTGTGTGGAGCACACCTCTGCCGAAGCAGGTTTTTGCTGGCGATACGGTGCAGGTTTATGCCGGTTTTGCTCAGGCTCCTGCAACGGTCAGTCTTGGTGCCATGTCAGTGAGTGGCGGTGAAATATGTTTTAGTCATTCGTCGTGTGAGGTCAGCAATGAGGATATTCCTCGCATGGCCGCTGCGGCACGGATCGCGGCTTCAGACAAGAAGGAAGAGCGCTTGGAGTGGGCGTTGCGCTATCAGATTTTGACGGATCAGACGCATTTTCTGGTGGTGGCTGAGCGAGAAGAGAAAGCTCGCGACTTACCGTTATTGCATAAGATAAAAAATATGCTGGCGGCTGGATGGGGTGGGAGTGGCGAGGTTACTATCCGTCTATCAAGGAGGAATGTGTTGTCCAAAAAATCTTTCGAGCCTGCTTCTGTTGAGAGATCAAGATGTGCGCCGACTATGGGTGTGGTGCAGGAAATATCTGCAATGGATTGGATGGAGGTTGCAGAACAGAGCACACCGACTGGATATGTGGCATGGTCGGATGTTGCTCGCTCCCCAACGTCGTTTGTTGTTAAGTTCTATTTCAAGGCATTAACTCAAATGGATAAGATTGATTCCCTGCCTGGCCGGATTGATGAGCTGAAAGGCTTTGGCCTTCCTGAAGAGGCCGAGTTGGAGCTTCGCCGCTTATGCTCACAAGGATGGGATGAGCGCACAGTGGTCATCGCTTTTCTGCATTTGCTGATGAGATATATGAGTATCAATACCCTTGGCACACTCGAGATGCGGGTGCTGAATGGTGGCTGGAAACGCTATCCTCCTGACACCGCATTGGAGCAGTCTTTGCGCGATGTTTTGGTTTCATGCGCCAGATGGAAATGGAGCTGATATAACGAGTTGGATTACCTCGTGGAGCGCGGGCGTCCCCGCCCGCAATCTTCACCCCCGGAGAAAAATAGATGGCGGACGAGGACGTCCGCGCTCCAGTTTTGGGTGGCCTCGCTATAAATTGGGTCAATAAAAAATGGCAACCGGATAGGCTGCCATTTTTTATTGATTTTTAAGAATTATCAAAATAAATAGTATTGACTATATTAAGTGTTTTGAATTGGAAAATTACTTTTCGCGACCCGATCCACCCAGTAGCACAGCTGTGGGTGATGTTTTGCGACCCGTAGTGCTTTTTGATTCAGAGGTTTTTTTGGATTCTGCCGTACTTGAACCTGTGTTCTTTGGGGTGTAAGGCTGACCGAAATCAAAGCCATCCGCCGCAATTTGCGATTTCCTGGGTGAGGAATAGCCTTGGCGTGAAGAGGATCGCGATGAGTCGCGAGAAGGCGTATTCGTTGAGGAACGTGAATGTCCGCGAGAAGAAGGGTTGTTGCCATGCGTGTGATGCAGGCGGCGAATCTCTTCCGGCGGTGTATTCGGGCCAAAGCCAGGCACCATTTCCTGAGGGATTTTCAGCTTGATCATTTTCTCGATGGCATTCAGGCTGACTTGTTCTTCCGGCGCTACCAATGAAATGGCGATGCCCTGTTTGCCCGCGCGTCCGGTGCGGCCAATGCGGTGAACGTAGTCTTCTGCATTGGGCGGCAGTTCAAAGTTGACGACGTAAGGCAGGTCATCAATATCCAGCCCGCGCGCAGCGACGTCGGTTGCGACCAGCACACGGGTTTCTCCTGCCTTGAATTTTTCCAGTGTTTCGGTGCGTTGTAGCTGGCTTCTGTCGCCGTGAATGGAGTCGGCCGAGATGCCTTCGCGTTCCAGGTGCCGTGCCAGGCGGCTGCAACCAAACTTGGTGCTGACAAACACCAGTACCTGATGCAGGTCTTCGTTTTTCAGCAGATGTGCGAGCAACTCGCGTTTGATGCTGGTGGCGACCGGGTGAACGATGTGACTGATGGTGTCTGACACCGTATTGCGCCGCGCCACTTCGATCAACTGTGGCGCCCGCAGCATGCTGTCGGCCAGTTTCTTGATTTCATTGGAAAACGTGGCGGAGAACAGCAGGCTCTGGCGCTTCTGCGGAAGCATGCCGAGGATGCGGCGAATGTCTGGAATAAAGCCCATATCGAGCATGCGGTCGGCTTCGTCCAGCACCAGCATCTGAACCTGCATCAGGTTGATCGAGCCTTGCTGGACGTGATCAAGCAGACGACCCGGGGTGGCAACGACGATTTCCACACCACGCCGCAGTTCCTGAGTCTGGGCGTCCATATTGACGCCGCCGTATATGCAGATCGAACGCAGGGGCAGGTATTTGCAGTAAGTCTGGACTGATTCATGCACCTGCATGGCCAGTTCGCGCGTGGGCGTCAGGATCAAGGCCCTCAGCGGATGCCGCGCGGGCGAGGTGGCGGTGCTGGCGAAAGGAGCCAGCTGCTGCAAAAGCGGTAGCGTGAAACTGGCGGTTTTGCCTGTTCCGGTCTGTGCTCCCCCCATGACATCTCCACCGGCCAGCACGACGGGAATCGCCTGTTGCTGGATGGGAGTGGGTTCGGTGTAGCCCGCGTCTTCAACGGCGCGAAGGAGTTCGGGAATCAGGCCCAGATCGGCAAATGTCATAAAAAGGGGTGCTCGTGTATTCGGCGTGGTACAAAATCAACCGAAAGACATAGTGCGATCGGATTGATACAGAACACAAAAGTATACTCGATCCTGTGAGAATAGCACCAAGTGTGTAGGTGCATGAATTTATTAAAATTTTTTGTGAGCCGCATAATAAAACGGCCCGGAAAATTTCTCCGGCCCGTTTTATAAAAGTCGCTATAAACCAGAAGCTGTCCTCAGGCTTCTACTTTGCTGCAGCGATAGCTATAGACCGATGCCGGGCTTCGCGCTGCTCAGCACCACCTGCAGGTTCGTCGTTGCCTGTAAAAAAAAGAGGCTTGTGAGTACTCGACAAAGTGACGCGTTCTGCCGGGGCAAGTCATTGATTTTAAGCTCAATAACCAATCATTCTTTGCTTAGATTGTTTTAAGTCAATGGTGGCAAAAAACTGTTTTTACACTGTGCAGGTTGGAGTTGAATGTAGTGAAGCCCAGCACCCATGCATATTCGAAGACTGATGTTGGGCTTCGCTTTGCTCAGCGCCAACCTACAGACGTATTGGTTTTGTAAAAGTAATTTCTTGCGAGACGCTCTAGTCTTGGCAATTGTTCAAAAACTTGATTTGGAATGCTGGAGATTGTGGGCCATGGCACAGACAACAACACACTCACAAAGGCTCTCAGGAGCGAGCCCAGGAATTAAGCCAGGAACTAAACCGGGTAAGGTTTGGCTCGTTGGAGCAGGCCCTGGTGATATTGAATTGCTGACGTTTAAAGCAGCCAGAGTCATCGGGCTCGCCGATGTGATTCTGGTTGATGATCTGGTTAATCCCGAAGTGTTGAGTTTTGCCGCAGACCATGCAGAGGTGCGTTATGTGGGCAAGCGGGGCGGGCGTTGTTCGACGGCGCAGTCGGATATTCAAACCATGATGGCAAAGCTGGCGATGGCCGGAAAAACCGTGGTGCGCCTGAAAGGGGGCGATCCGCTTATTTTTGGGCGCGCGCAGGAGGAGTTGCGCCATTTACGTGCTTTGAATATTGAAGTGGAAATCGTGAATGGGCTGACCTCCGGCATGGTGGCCGCCACGTGTGCGGGCATTCCGCTGACTGACCGTTTGTATAGTCACGGCGTGACCTTTGTGACGGGGCACACGCAAAACGGAGAACCACCAAACTGGCCCGCGCTGGCGCGTAGCGAAACAACACTGGTGGTGTATATGGGCGTGAGCCAGGTGCAGACGATTCGCAATGGTTTGCTGTGGGGCGGGATGTCTGGGCACATGCCGATTGTGGTGATTCAGTCAGCCAGTCTGCCGACCCAGAAAATAGTTCATTGTTCGCTGGAAAATCTGGTTGAAAGTGTGGAGGAGCATGGCTTAAGCAGTCCGGCGATTATCATCATTGGCGAAGTCGCCAGAGGCGCGCAAGCGGAAGAGTTTATGAAAGCAGAACTGTTTCGTGTTGCACATGAACTGCCGGTAGCGTGTGCGGTTTAATCTTTATTTTTCTAAATCAAGTCGTTAAATAAATGTTTAAGACTGTTTATTATAGGAAGTCTATGCTTTAAATTAAGTGACCCTGATTGTTAAAAATATTTGTAATATTGATTGTGTTTTTATTGCGTGAATACTTCCTCTTATTTTTGGGTGTTGGCTTGAGCCATGTATTGAGAGCATTTCCCTAATGAGCTGTCCCGTTGTTGTAGCCGCTTGCCGTACTAAAGTACTGTCTGCACGACTACGCCCAGGACAGCTCATCATGAAAACGCTCTAGCTTGATGGACGACAAAGGTAATTCTGAAAGGAAAGGTTTCCATTTGGTGCTTTATAAATGAACTATTATAAAATTTGGTAATAGTTAGACTTATAAAGCTGGTTCGAAACATGGCCAAGAAATTCCCCCTTCACCCCAAACACCCGGAGAGAATCTGCTGGGGTTGCGATAAATACTGTTCAGTCAATTCCATGCAATGTGGAAATGGATCGGGTCGAACACAGCACCCGATGGAACTGATGGGGGATGATTGGTATAAGGAAGGAGACTGGGGGTTTGATGTCTCTGAAGAAAATGCCAGTGTCGTTGCGGAAAAATCCAAAGAATAAAAATAATCAACTCCTTTGATTTCCCCCAAATTCTATACACAGAGATGAAATTAGTTAGCCCGAGTAGATACTGTTATGCCCGTCAAGCAGAATGAAGGGCAGGATCAAAGAGACGTCCTGACTTTAAAACACCATAAGCGACCTGCAATAACTTACGCATCATGGCCCCGATAATGAGCTTGGGAGCTTTTCCTGCAGCGCGTAAGCGTTGCAGGAAGGCCCTTGCCCAATTCGTTTTATATAAAGTGACCATCGCGGGCATATTGAGCGCTTTGCGTAAAAAAGAGTCTCCCATTTTGGATAGCCTGGTTTTCCCCCTGACACTGCTGCCCGATTGATGCTCACGTGGATTGAGCCCGGCAAAGGCGACCGCCTGACGGGCCTGATCAAAGCGCAGGCTCGCGTAGAAGGCCAACAACGATGCGATCGTGCGCTCGCCCACACCAGGAATACTCTCGAGCAGCTTGCCCTTGTCACGCAGATCCGGGTCATCATCCATATGCTGTTTGATCTTTTTAGCCAAGCGCTTGATTTGCTGATCCAGATAAAGCACATGTTCTGCAATCTCTTGCTGCACGGCCTCACGTGCCACTTGCAGGCGATTGCTCTCCTGAGTGTGCATCGTTTGCAAGGCCTCTAGCCGCAGCACCAGGGCCTTGAGCGTTTGCTCACTGGGTGAAGGGGCTTGCCACAATGCCGGACGCATGCGCTGACAGAATTGAGCAATTACTTTTGCATCCACCCCATCCGTTTTTGTGCGCACTCCGGCAGACGCTGCAAAAGCCTTGATCTGCGCGGGATTGACCACACTCACGGAGACGCCCTTATTGGCACAATCGAGTGCAAACGCCTCCCAATAAATACCGGTGGCCTCCAGGCAGACCCAATAAGCGTTTTGTGCAATGTCATGCCTGGCTAGCCAGGCATGACATTGCACAAAACCTGCCGGAGTATTCGGAAAAGTCCTCGCTTTGCCTGCGCCTTTTATTCCCCACACCACACAATCGAGTTTCGCCTTGGAGACATCCACCCCCACGGCGATGAAATCACCCTCAGACTGACTATTCATGCTTGCGTTATCCACCTTGTTTATACGGGCTGCCGGATACCACCGGGCCAAAGATACTGTTCGATCTATTCGCAAGAAAAGACTGATCGGCGCAAAATCTACGCAACAAGCTCAAACGCTTCAGGTCGACTACGGCGTCCGATCAGTCGGATGTTCTGGGGCGACTAGAACGAAACCATCATACAAGGTCGGGTTTTAACCCGACATATGGGCTATTGGTTTATGGTAATGACATGAGTGCATGAAATCCATGTCGGGTTAAAACCCGACCTACTCAAGTGCTCAAAAGAAGAAATAACTTTGTGTATGACTGCAATTGCATTCATCATATAATCAGCAGTTTCGTGTAATAACCTGAGTTCGGGATAAGGAAGGGATCTAAAAAAATAGTTGAGCGCCGGAGCAGTTTGAGGATAATGAAGTTTCCA
>JAAFCF010004243.1:0-11211 GCA_013389785.1 Helicorthomorpha holstii
GGGGGTAGCTCTGATTGACGGGGTGGGTTCAAGATGGAATTCCGCCAGTGATATCAGCGTGGGATTTGCAGGCAACGGAACCCTGACCATCCAGAATGGTGCAAGCACGACGATTTCTTCCACTTCTGGTGCGACTATCGGTTTCAATGCCGGAAGTAGTGGCACACTCAATTTACTTAGTAACGGAACCCTCACTACAAACAATGTTACAGGACAGGACGGTAGCAGCCAGATCAATTTTGACGGTGGCATATTACGTGCTCAGGCCGCTAATTCGAACTTTATCAGTGGAATAACAAACGGCATCAACCTCCTGGCGGGTGGTGGAACCATTGACTCAAATGGTTTCAATATCGGCATAAGCAATAACGTCCTGAGTGGCGCTGGCGCATTGACCAAGCAAGGTGCTGGAACGCTGACACTGAGAGCAGCCAATACATACAGCGGGGGTACCATCGTCAGTGCAGGCACTCTGCTTCTCACTGGTGCAGGGGCTATCGGCAGTGGCTCAGCCAATGTTGCTTCAGGTGCCACCTTGTTTGTCAGTGCCCCTGGCAGTGGTAATTATGTATTTGGCAATGCACTGACTGGCACAGGTTTATTCCAGGTCAATTTAAGCAGTGCCAGCAATACCTTTGATTTTGGAGCAGGGACAGGCAGCTCCTTTGCGGGTCTGGTACGCCTGGGCAACAGCAGTTTCGCTTTATCCACTGTGAATACCAGCGCATTGACAGGTTCTACCCTGCAATTGGATGCGGGAAACACTACGACTGTCGGGGCGGGTACTCAGGCAATCGGCAACCTGACCATGAACGGCGGCGCACTGGCTTTTGCCAATCTGCCGACAGGCATCATCAGCACCGGTGCGCTGACGCTGACTTCCGGCAGCGTGGGCATCGATCCGGGCAGCGCATCCACTTCGGGGAGCCTGTTGGTGCAGGATGAAGGCACGGCACAACAACTGATCAGCGCAACCAGCGTGACAGGGGCTGCCAGTAACCTGACGCTGACGGATCTTTCGGGCTCCGCGCTGACCAGCAGCACGGCCAACATCGTGCAAAGCAGTAACACTGTTGCGATTGGTACCTACAGCTATGGTTTGACAACGGGAAGCGCCAATGATGGCCTGTATGTCTCCTACAGCCTGTCACAACTTGCGCTGCAGGCAGGCCAGACACTCATTTTATCAGGCGACTCCACTACGCCGACAGGAGCGGATGAACTGCATGCCAGGCTGATTGGCAGCGGCAGTTTACAAATCGATGCGACCAATGTCATTACGCTCAATAACGCGACCAATAACTATACGGGTGCGACAAATGTCAACACCGGCACGTTACGGCTAGGAAGCAACAGTGCCCTGGGCCAGACGTCGTCATTGAATATTGCCAGCGGTGCAGTGGCTGATCTGAATGGCAAGACCCAAAGCATTGGCTCTCTCACCGGGGCGGGCAGTCTGTCAATGAATGCGGGCACTTTATCCATTTCCAATGGAGGTGTTTTTGCGGGTGTCATCAGTGGTTCTGCGGGGTCATTGACTATGACGGGTGGAACACTTACCCTGGCTGGAGCGAATACCTATACAGGTGCAACGACCATCAATTCTGGTGCAACGTTGCAAATTGACTCCGGTGGTACAACAGGAAGTTATGCTGGGGACATTGTTGATGACGGATTGTTGAGATTTAACCGCAGTGATGCCCATACCTATGGCGGAGTCATTTCTGGTAGTGGCGTGCTGGCGGTTAACAGCGGCATTCTGACCCTTTCCAATAACAATACCTATACGGGCGGTACGACGATCAGTGGCTCCAATACGTCCCTGAGAGTCAGCGGGTCAATTGTCGGAAATGTTGTGCTTACTGATGCTACAACGTCCTTGTGGTCAACCAATACCGGAACCAATACCTTTGCCGGAAACATCAGTGGAATGGGTGGCGTCGTTGCTGGCGCTGGGGGAACACTGACCTTGAGTGGTAACAATATCTACAGTGCAGGCACACTGATCACCCAGAACAGCACGCTGCGTGTGGGCGCTGACAACAATCTGGGCTCTCTGGCGGCAGCCGTGATATTCGATAGTGGCACACTACAGCTGACCAATTCATTCAACATGGCGCACAACGTGCAACTGAGCGGTACCGTGGCCAATGTTGATACGCTTAATAATAGCGTCATATTCTCGGGTGTCATCAGCGGCACAAGTCCTGTCACCAAGCAAGGCAGCGGCACACTGAACCTGACCGGAACGAATACCTACACTGGCGCGACCAATGTGAATGTCGGCACACTGCTGGTTGACGGCACACTGGGCAACACTGCCGTGACGGTGGCCAATGGCGCCACGTTGGGAGGCAGTGGCGTGATTGGCGGGCCTGTCACGATTCTCAACGGAGGTCATCTTTCTCCTGGCAACAGCCCTGGCACTTTGACAACCGGTACGCTCACGCTTAACAGCGGATCGATTCTCGACTATGAGTTGAACACGCCCAATGTGGTGGGTGGAGCAACGAATGACCTGACGCAAGTCACGGGCGATCTGACGCTCAATGGCATCCTGAATATCAGTAATGCAGGCAATACCGCATTGGCTGCGGGTAAATATCGCCTGATCAACTACACGGGCTCTCTGCTCAACCCTTCAGGAACCCTGGCTTTTGGCATGTTGCCAAGTGGCACGTTGGCGAGCAGTCTTTTTGTGCAGACCACTGTGAATGGGCAGGTCAATCTGATCAACTCAGCTGGTTTGACTCTCAATGTGTGGGATGGGGGTATTCTGGCCAGTCATGATAATGACATTGTCGAGGGTGGGGATGGTGTCTGGGATAATGCCAACCGCAACTGGACGACTAGCAGTGGCGACATCAATGGGGCGTGGACAGATAGTGCCAATGCGCTTTTCCAGGGAACAGCAGGAACTGTCACCGTAAGCACAGCTACAGGCCCAGTCAATTTCAGCGGCATGCAGTTTGCGGTTACTGGTTACACCATCACAGGAGGCCCGTTGACGGTCGTTCCCCTTGGAGCCAGTATTGAAGTTGATAATGGCATGCAGGCCACGGTTTCTTCAGTCATCACGGGGACGGGCAGCCTGAGTAAAGCAGGCGCCGGCACACTGATTCTCTCAGGGGCCAATACCTTTACAGGTGGCATGAACATCACCGGTGGCACGCTTTCCGTTTCCAGCGATGCCAATCTGGGGGATATTACAGGAGCATTAACGTTCAACAATGGCACTTTGCTCACGACAGGAACAGGCCTGAATACGGCCAGGACGGTGAACCTGGTAGGCAATGGCACGATCAACAATGGCGGCATCAACAACACCCTCTCTGGTGTGATCAGCGGAGCAGGCCGATTGACGGTTGCCGGGTCTGGCACGTTGACGCTGACCGGCACCAACACCTATACGGGCGGCACGACCATCAACACTGGTGCAGAACTGAAGCTGGGGGATTTTTCCACGACCGGTACGGTGACGGGACCTGTCCTCAATAACGGCATACTGGACTTTGCACATACCAGCTTGATGACCTATGCAGACGTGATCAGCGGCACAGGCTCACTGGTCAAGCTGGGAAGCAATATCCTGACCCTGACTGGAGATAACACATACACCGGCGAGACAAACATTGCTGCAGGCACATTGCAGTTGGGTAATGGAGGCAGCACAGGTGGCCTGACGGGGGCAATTACCAACAATGCGGCATTGATTGTTGATCGCAATAATGCCATGGGGATTGGGGGGGCCATCAGCGGTACGGGTACGCTCACACAGCAGGGCAATGGGGTGCTGACACTGTCAGGCACGAATACCTACACGGGAGTCACGAACGTCAACGCAGGCACCCTGCTGATCAATGGTAACCAGACTGCTGCGACAGGTGCTATCTCCGTGGCTTCGGGTGCGACATTGGGTGGAACCGGCATTACGGGTGCAGATGTCACCATTGCCAATGGTGGGCATCTGGTTGGCATGCAGGGAAATGTGCTGACCATGAACTCGCTTACGTTGAACAGTTCTTCGCAGGTTGATGTGTCGCTGGCCAACCCTTCCACGAGTGCCTTGTTCAACATTGATGGCAATGGAGGCGGGGCTAACGCTGGCAACCTGACGCTGGCGGGTAATCTGAATATTACTGCGGCGGGTGCATTCGGCCCCGGCGTTTACCGGTTGATCGACTACTCGGGAACATTGACCAACAATGGTATGACTTTTGGAATTGTTCCCGGAGGTTATACCCCCAATGTCGATCTCTTCATACAAACCTCCGTGGCGAATCGTGTCAACCTGGTTAATACGCAAGGTGCCGGGTTACTGACATTCTGGGACGGTAATAACTCCACCCTGTTTAACAACAATGTAGTCGACGGTGGTAGTGGCACCTGGCTCGCCGCACCAGCCAATGACGCCTGGACCAATCTCTCGGGGACAGTGAATGCTCCCTGGCAGGCAGGTGGTTTTGCCGTTTTCCAAGGCACACCTGGCACTGTGACGGTTGATAACAGTGCGGGAGCAGTCATTTTCAGTGGTGCTCAATTTGCTGTGTCAGGCTACACACTGACCGGACAGGCACTGACCACCAATACAGCCGACACGGTTATTCGTGTAGGAGATGGTTCCGCCGCCAGCAGTTCCATGAGCGCTACGATCAATGCAGTCATCCAGGGGGCAGGCAGCCTGGATAAAAACGATCTGGGTACGCTGATCCTGACGGGTGCCAATACCTACACAGGTGGCACCGTGATTGCGGCAGGAACATTGCAGCTTGGCACGGGGGGAACCAGTGGCAGTATTGTGGGAGATGTTCTTGACAATGGCATGCTTGTTTTTAATCGTAGTGATGCGGTCAATTATGCAGGAGTGGTAAGCGGAACGGGGAGCCTGACCAAACTCGGCAGTAATACGCTGACTTTGAGTGGCTCCAGTACTTACAGTGGTGGCAGCACGATCAGTGCCGGCACCTTGATGGCCACCCAGGGCTCAGCGTTGGGAAGTGGTTTCATCAGTAATGCTTCTGTCCTGCAACTCGACTTTGCAGCAGACAGCACGCTGAACAACGTCCTGGGCGGGTCAGGCGCACTCATCAAAACCGGCAATGGCGTGGCCACCTTGACAGGAAGCGGCTCCAGCCAGGGAGCGGTCTCGGTGAATATCGGAACCCTGCAGTTTGCCCAGACAGGCGCGTTCAATGCAACCAGCCTGACCACCGCCAGCGGCGCAACGACCGAGATCGCCGCCAGTTCCAGCCTGAGTATGACAGGCGCCCTGACGCAGAGCACAGGCTCGACCTTAAGCACTGCCATTGGCAGTGTGCAACCGATCATCAGTGCAGGAAGCGCCAACCTCAGCGGCACCCTGAACATCACTGGTTTCACCACCAGTGCGCCTAATACAGCCAGTGCTTTGCCTGGCACGGTATTCAACCTTCTCCACACCACGGGTGGGATTACGGGAGACTTCACCAGTGTCAGCCTCGGCGGCGCCAGCAGCCCGGCAGACTACCTCACCCTGAGCGCAGGCAAGAGCAGTAACAATCTGGACTACAACGTCGGCTTCGGCCTCACCTGGCAAGCGGGCCCCACTCTGGGTAACGGCACCTTTACGTTAAGTAATGCAAGCGACATGTTCAATGCCGATGTCGTTCTGGCTGATCAGACCGGCCCCTTCACCAGCGGCTGGGACGGCAAGACATTGACCAAAGCTGGCGCCGGAACACTTATTCTTTCTGCGGTCAATACTTATACGGGCGATACCGTCATCAATGCCGGAGTATTACGAACAGGTATTGCGAATGCTTTTGCCAGCAGTGCAGATGTCATTGTCAATAACAGTGGAACGCTGGATCTGAACAACTTTGACCAGATTGCCAATAACCTGTCCGGGTCAGGCAGTGTGACGATGGGGGCGGCCAATCTGACGGTCAACAGCGCAGCAGCGACAAGCTTCAATGGTTCCATCAGCGGAAGTGGTACGTTGATCAAGACGGGAGGCAGTGCGCTGACCTTGTCGGGCGTGAATTTCTATTCCGGTGGCACGACCATCAGCGCCGGACGATTGATTGGGACGCAGGCCAATGCATTTGGGCTGGCAGGCATTACAAATAACTCCGAGCTGGAGTTGGCCTTTGCCCAGAACGATACATTGACGAATCAACTCAGCGGCTCAGGTACCTTGATCCAGACAGGCCCTGGCATGACCAAACTGACCGGAGCAGGGTCGGCTCAGGGTGCAGTGAACATCAATGCCGGAACGCTCCAGTTTGCGCAGACGGGATCCTTCACCACCACAGGCAATATGAATACCGCCAGTGGGGCAACCCTGGCACTGATCCCCGATGCCATACTCACAGTGGGTAACCAGTTCAATATGAATGGTACCCTGAGTGACACGGCAGGTAATATCAACCCGGTAGTGACCACCAGCACGGCCAATATTGGTGTGGGCGCTACGTATAATCTCTCCGGACTCACTGCATCGGCCACCACTAGTGCCAGCCAGCTGGCCTATAACGTTTATACCGAAATCCATACCACAGCTCCAGGCGGATTAAACGGAACATTCTCTTCTGTCAGCCTGGGAGGCGCTACCAGTCCCGTAGATTACCTTACCATGACGTCGTTCTATACGCCCCAGGACTACAACATCGGACTGGCGCTTACCTGGTATGCGGCACATACCACTTCGCCACAAAATGCCAATGGTACATTTACGCTGACCAATGCCAGCGAGTTCTTTGATCTGGATGCCGTGCTTGCCGACGAAGTGCCCAATGCCGGCACGGGTTGGGATGGCAAGACCCTGACCAAAGCCGGCGCAGGAACCCTGCAGCTATCCAAAGCAAATACCTATACCGGCGCGACCCTGATCAACGGGGGAACACTACTGGCAGGAGGCGTGGATGTTGCGGCCAGCAGTTCGCAGGTGACAGTGGCCAGCGGAGCGATATTTGATATGGATAGTTTTGATCAGCATATCAACAATCTTTCAGGTGGGGGCAGCGTAGTGCTGGGCAACGCGGCATTGACGGTCAACAACTCGGTTGACAGTACTTTCAGCGGCGTGATCACTGGAGCAGGCAGCCTGACCAAAACAGGTAATACTGCCCTGATCCTGGCCGGAGACAACAGCTACACAGGTGGAACCACGATCAATGCCGGCACCTTGCAACTGGGCATAGGTGGAACAACTGGAAGTGTGGTGGGAGATATCAACAACAATGGCATATTGGTATTTAACCGTAGTGATGATGTGACCTATACCAACATCATCAGTGGCAGCGGCAATCTGGTGCAGCAGGGTACAGGCGGTCTGCTCCTGGCCAATAGCCAGACCTACACTGGCACCACCGAAGTGAACAAGGGTGCTTTGATTTTGATGAACAATGCGCATTTGCTCAGCCGCCAGGTTACGGTAGCACAGGGGGCCATACTGGGCGGTTACGGCGGTGTGGCGGGTGACGTGGTGAATAATGGCTTGATTGCCGTGGCTGATGCCGTACCGTTGCTGGGTTTTGCGAGCGGGCCGACAGGGCATTTTGTCATCGGCGGCAACCTGACCAATAACGGAGAAATCCGCATGGCCAGTCCCGTACCGACCAGTACTCTGACGGTCAATGGCAATTACGTGGGCAACAATGGTTTGCTGACACTGAGTACCGCACTCGGAGGAGATTACTCTGCTACAGACAAACTGATCGTAACGGGGAGTACCTCGGGAACAACACGCATCGCTATAAATAATGCAAACGGCACAGGAGCCAAAACAGATGTCGGTATCCAGATCGTACACGTGGAAGGGGCTTCGGACGGCGACTTCGTCCTTCAAGGCCGTGTGGTAGCGGGAGCAGAGGAATACCATCTCTCTCATGGCGGAGTCGGGGGTAATGCCCACGATTGGTATCTGTGTACCTTGTCCAATACACCTGTGCAGCCCTTACGTCCTGAAGCAGGCACCTACCTTGCCAACCAGAGTGCGGCCAATGCACTCTTCATACACACACTGCATGACAGGCTGGGTGAATCCCAGTTTGTGGACGAAGCCCAGCAGGGCAGTACCTGGGGCGGCAGTGGCTGGGCACGCGTGCGCGGCACCAGCACCAACAGCACCGCCGCCAGCGGCCAGCTCGATCAGCACATCAACAGCAGCCTGGTGCACTTCGGTGGCGATGTCCTCAACTGGGCCGGACAGGGGCAGCGCCTGCAGGCAGGCTTGATGGGAGCTGCCGGAAGGATCACCAGCAAATCCACTTCAACCAGCAATGCAGCGCAATCTCACGGCACGGTCGATGGCTACAGCGTGGGGGCCTATGCCACCTGGTATGCCAATCAGGATGAGAAAAAGACCGGCTTCTATCTCGATGGCTGGGCACAGTATGGCTGGTACAACAACCAGACCAGTGGCGATCAGTTACAGACCCAGAAGTATGACAGCAGCAACTGGGTCGGCTCACTGGAAGGTGGCTATGCCTTTATGGTGTATGACAAGCAGGACAGCTCCTGGTACATCGAACCGCAGGCACAGTTCCTCTACAGTTCTTACCAGCAGGACAACCTGACAGAAAGCACTGGCACGCAGGTGAGCAGTGACAAGGTTGGAGGCTGGATCAGCCGGTTAGGCGCACGCTTCTACGGACGCAACCGGCTCGCCAACGGCAACCAGTTCCAACCCTTCGTAGAAGTCAATTGGTTGCATAACCAGAATCAGGCGGTGGTTCAGATGAATGACACCCGTATTGAAGACGGTACCCCCAAGGATCGCTACGAAATCAAGATGGGACTACAGGCACAGCTGGCCAAACGCTGGAACCTGTGGGGTGATGTAGGCTGGCAGACGGGTAAGGACAGCTATTCCAGCGTGCAGGGACAAGTGGGGGTTCGGTACGTGTGGTAAGGCTGAGGCGTTTGGCTTGAAAGAATCAGAGCACTTTGCGAGGTACTCTGATTATAAAATTACCAATCAAGGGCATGTAATTTTATCTGTAGATTGTCTGATATAAACATTCTACAGGATTTAAATTCTACTTGATTTAGAAAACAAGAGTTGCCCCTTTGCTGAATGGAAAACGGGGGCATGACGACTATCCTTGCCACGTTGCAGCTAACAACAGAAATGGCGGGCGACGCATTTGTAATGATAATTCTGGCCGCTCAACCACGGCTTGTGCTGTGGGAGCTGGTTCTTCCAGGCGGGTTAAGCGAAAGCCTGTGTCGAGCAAACCGTTGACATAAGTCTCTACGGTGCGATGGTATTTGATGACGCCATCAACGAACCATGAAGTATGCCGTTCGCCTTCTTCAAGATAATGGTCAACCGGCCAATGCAGCTTTTCTCCATTGCTCGAAAGATGCCATGCCTGTTCCTCGCGTGCGGTGTTCATCGGATGTTCGACGGAAAAAATCAACTGTGCACCATGAGCCATGCAAAGGCTGAGTTGGGATAAGACCTTTCGATAGTCCTGTACATAGTGCAGAGCCAGCGAGGAAACGACCAGATCGAAGAGTTTGCTATGCCATTGGAAATTTTCGATTGCCACGTGCTGGTAGCTGATCGCCGGGTCAGTTGTCTGCTGGCGTGCGCTATCCAGCATGCGTGCGGATACATCAACGCCTACAACCTGTTGCGCCCCGAGCTGGCGAGCATGACGGGTAAAATCACCAAAGCCACATCCCAGATCAAGCACACACAAATCATTCAGTGACGCAGGCAGGAGACGGTGTAAGGCAGGTTGTTCCAGTGCGGCATTCAACCCTGATTCTGTGCGGCGAAGCTCTTTGTAACCTGCAAAGAAAACAGGATTGTCATAGATGTTTTGTATGCTCATGGTGGGAAAATATGTGGAGTACCGGTGGGATGAGTCCCTCTCTCATTTTCCATGTGCCTCTCCCACATGGGGAGAGGGAAGAAAACCACCTTTGTGCTAAATGCAGTTGGAATGCCTGCGTATGTCGCTTACTTCAAGCGTTCAGTCCAGACTTTCAAAGCGGCCAGTTGCTGCACGATCAACCCCTGAACCTTCTCGTCGATCAGATTGCCATCTGCATCAAATCCGCCTGCATACGCATTCGCAAAAACCTCTGGCTTATTCAGCGGATGAATATCCACAAAAACGAAACTCTGGCGCAGATGGTATTGCGAACGTGAAGTCCCCATTCCACCACCTGAACCCATGATGGCGGCGGGTTTATCGGCCAGCAACTCGTTATTGGGTTCACGCGAAGCCCAGTCGATTGCATTTTTCAGCGCGGGGGCCATCGAGTAGTTATATTCAGGGCAGCCAAACAGGAATGCATCGGCTTTTTTCATTTGTGCAAACAGGGTCTGCACCGCAGCAGGTTTTTCGGTAATGTCAGCGTTATAGAAAGGCATGGCAGACAGATCCGCAATTTCAATCTGCATTCCTTCAGGAGCATGCGTCTGGGCGTAGCGCAGCAGTCCCATATTGGTGGATTTCTTACGCAGACTGCCACACAAAGCCAGAATATTCAGTGTTGCCATGATGCTTCCTTATAAAAGTGACGGGGAGAGAATTATCTCATATGCTTGATGGATGCCATCGTTGATGGCCCCAGATTTTTCCGGGGGAAAATCAATCAAAGTGTTTAAATAAATCAACAAAACAAAGCGCAGGCAAAGGCGCTTGCGCTCTGTTTTACTTCATAAGGTAGGTTGATCAACTCGGCTTACGGAACACGATCTTCCCGTTGATCACATCGACGACCGCGACATCCTTCGGGCCGAAGTGACCTTCCAGAATCTCTTTGGCCAGAGGATTCTCGATGTGTTCCTGGATGGCGCGTTTGAGCGGCCTTGCACCGAATACCGGATCAAATCCCGCCTGGGCGATTTCTTCCAGTGCCTCACCTGACACGGTCAAGCCGATCTCCATGCGTTGCAGGCGTTGCGCCAGACGTTGCAGCTGAATCTTCGCAATGGCCTGGATATTCTCCTGGCCTAATGAGTGGAACACGACCACTTCGTCGATCCGGTTGATGAACTCGGGGCGGAAAAAGGTTTTCACTTCCGACATCACCGCTGCCTTGATCGCTTCATACGGCTCGTTCGTCATCTGCTGGATCATCTGGCTGCCCAGGTTGGAAGTCATGACAATGACAGTGTTCTTGAAGTCCACCGTGCGGCCTTGACCATCGGTCATGCGTCCGTCATCGAGTACCTGCAACAAGACGTTGAATACATCCGGGTGAGCCTTT
>JAAFCF010004248.1:0-11144 GCA_013389785.1 Helicorthomorpha holstii
CGAGCTGGCCTTTGGCCTGATGATTGTGATCTGTGCTGCCAGCGTGGCGCTGGCGGTGTTGCAGCGTGCGCAGAGTCTGGCCGTCATCGCCAGCCTGGGCGGTTACCTGGCACCTGTGCTGTTGTCGACAGGTTCCGCGAATCATATTGGCCTGTTCAGTTATTACGCGCTGCTCTCGGTGGGCATTCTGGCAGTGAGCCTGTGGCGCTCGTGGCGACCACTGAACCTGATTGGGTTTTTCTTCACTTTCGGTGTCGGGCTGATGTGGGGAATAGACCACTACACACCTGAACTATATGTCAGCTGCCAGCTCTTCCTGATATTCAATCTGATTGTTTTTGGCGTGCTCACCGTCGTCACCGCTGTGCGTTATGAAGCGCGTGGGCAGGGCTTTGTCGATGGCACATTGTTATTTGGTGCGCCACTGGTTGGCTTTGGCATGCAGTACGCCATCACGAGGCACTGGGAATTTGGCCCGGCGTTTTCTTCCTTGGGATTTGCCGCTTTGTATCTGCCCCTGGCTGCGTGGATATTCCGCCGCTGGCCGAATGAAGGGCGGCGCCTGGCGGTGTCTTGTGTTGCGCTGGGCGGAGGCTTTGCTACGCTGGCCATTCCGCTGGCATTGTCAGCCAGGTGGACGGCAATGGCCTGGGCACTGGAAGGGCTGGGGATTGTCTGGGCGGGATTGTCGCAAGCTTATCGACGCATGAGCTGGAGCGGCACCGCGCTTTTGATACTGGCTTTTATCTCCGCATTGATGGCTTATGCAGATGGCCTTGATGGCCTGAGCTTTATGCTGATTTTTGGTGTGATGGCGCTGACATGGCTGTGTGCAGGCTGGCTGTGGCATCAGCAGCGACATATATCCGACAGGCCGGATGTGCTGGCGCAGATTCAAAGCATAGCCTTGGGCGTGGGAGGCGTTGGCATTTGGAGCTGGTGGGTGCTGGAGGGGGCTTATCGCTGGTTTGAAACTTTCCGCTGGGCGGACTGGGTGCCTTTTGTGGGATCGGTGTTGGTCACTGCGCTGATGCTGGTGTTGATGACACTGTCTGTTTGCATATGGCATGTAGTGGGACGTCGTAAGCAGTGGAAGCTGTTGCAGTACAGCGCGGGCTTGCTGTGGCCGTTTGCGCTAGGAGTACTGCTGTTGCAGATCGTCGCATTGGATTCGCATAATCCGTGGCAGATGGGATGGTGGAGTCTGTCCTGGTGCGTGGCGGTTGTTGCTGCCTTGTGGCTGTTGTGGCGAGAAGAGCAGGGCAGTCTGCCTGCGGTGCTCAAATCCACTTTGCATGTGTCATGGTTCTGGGGAGTATTGAGCCTGGTTGCATGTGAAGTGGCGTGGCGGATCGATCAACTGCCGTGGGGAACACAGGAATGGGGCGTTGCGCTGGCCGTGGTCAGCGCGTGTGCCGTGATCGGACTGGTACGTCTGGTCGATGCGCGTCAGTTCTGGCCTGTTGCGCGGTATCGCAGCGAGTACTGGCTGCTGGGGCTGCTGCCTTTACTGCCGGTCATGGTGGTGATTCTGCTGACTGCCAATATGATGGATGGGCGCATGTTGAACTGGCTCTATCTGCCCTTGATCAATCCGCTGGAAGAGTCTGCGTTGTTGGCTTTGCTGACGATCGCTGTATGGCTGCGTCATGTGCAGTCCATCGGAAAGTTGCGCTTTGCAGGCATCCCGGAACTCAGCACGCTGTTCTTTACGGTGATGCTTGTCTGGTGGGCAAACGGTGCGTTGTTGCGTGCCCTGGCGTATTACGGTGACCTGCCATGGAGCTTCTCCAGTTTGTGGGATTCGCGTCTGGTACAAACGGTGTTTGCATTGGTGTGGACGCTGCTGGCCTTGATCTGCATGGTGCTGGCTACACGTCGCGCCAATCGATTCCTGTGGTCTTGCGGCGCGGTGCTGCTGGGTATTGTGATACTCAAGCTCTTTGTGGTGGACAGCGCACATGGTGGCGGACTGGCCCGTGCGGTGTCTTTCCTGGGCGTGGCGATACTGGTCTTGCTGATAGGTTACTTTGCGCCTTTGCCACCCAAGCAGAAAAAGACGGCGAGCATGCCATCACAGAATTTGCCGAAGACATAACTGAGGCATAAATGAGATTTAAGCCGATTTTCAGGAGTAATTGTTTTGAATAAATTATTTTCTCTCATGGTTTGCAGTGTGCTGGCTGGATTCAGTGCAACGTCATTGGCTGCTGAGCCAGCGCCGCTCTTGCAACCTGACGATTTTGCCAGTGGCGCAAATCTGAGTACCTCGCAGGATGCTCCGTTTTATCAGATCAAGTTGTTGCCGCCTGTTTATACGGGAACAGCCTATTCTGACATGCATGACATACGCGTTTTTAATGCCAATGGAGAAGCTGTTCCTTATGCTTTGGTACAGAGCATGCCCAAGGCGGTTGCCTCACGCAGAGCGAAGATTCAGGTATTTGCGCTGAGCGAAAACAAAGCGGCCAATATCAAAAAGCCAGTCAAAGCGGGCAGTGGTGAAGACGATTCAGACAATAATTTGGACAACAAGCGTCAGATTGTGCTGCGTTCGGATCAGCGCGGTGTCGAGTTGCGAGTCTCTCCTCTGGATTCGGTTCCTGTGCGGGCGGCTTATCTGCTCGAAGTTCGCCAGGATGATGCCCAGGCACCGCTTGCTCAGATCGCATTGAACTGGCAAGGCAGCAGTGACCAGCGCAACTGGCGTGCGCGAGCCAGTTTACAGGGAAGCAATGACCTGAAAAGCTGGACGACAGTACTGGATGATGCGCCCCTGATGGATCTGGCATCGGGTACCGAACGTCTGCGGGTGAGTGATCTGACATTGAACGGCTACGCGCAGACAGGCTGGCGTTACTGGTTGCTGACGCTGAAAGAGGATGAGCAGTTCACACGTGCTTCAGGCAAGGGTTTTGTGCCGGTCATAGAAGACGCTCAGGTTGTGTATGCCGAAAAATCCCAACCGCCGCAGACCGTGTCCTTGGAGATGAAGTCAAAACTCCTATCCGAACACGAGATTGAGTACGTCCTGCCCAATCCCCAGCAATTGTCGGGGGCAAAAATCACCTTGGGGAATAATAACGTTGTCATTCCTGTGGAGATTGATTTCCGCAGCAACGCACAGGATAGCTGGCATCCGCTGACAAAAATGGTGCTTTACCGCCTGGATAGTAATCAGGGAGTGCAGATTTCCAATGATCTGTCCCTGGCAGGCAATACGGTGCAGGCCTTACGCTTGCGTACAACAGATAGCGTTTGGGGGAGCGAAGTCCCCAGCATTGAAGGTCTTCATGATGAAATGACATTGGTTTTTAATGCCAAAGGCGGGGGCCCGTATATTCTGGCCTGGGGATCGCGTGCGGCAGCCAACCAAGCCTTGCCTTTAAATACGCTGGTTCCATTGGCTGCGGTGGAGAATAGGGAGAATGGATCGGACTCTTCCTCCATTTCTGCTGCACAAAGAACACTCGCTACCCTTTCAGAGGCGACCATGGAGAAATTGATAACCCTGGGTGGAGAAAGCCGTTTGACCGCCCTGGCGCCCACAGAGAAAGCGAACTTATGGCAAAAGGGTTTGCTGTGGGCGTTGCTGGTAGTCGGCGCTCTGGGTCTGGTCTGGATGGCGATGCGCTTGTGGCGTGATATGGCAAAGCAGGCCGCACAGCCGAAAGACCGTGGCAGTGTATAAGCAGCATGGAAAGAATGGGGGACTGTCATTTCTTATGCAGTGATGAAGGTTCGCACCGCCAGGTTCGATAGATTGATTGCTGTACAATCGAGCGTTTTGTAAGTGTTGAAAGAAGGATTGTCATGTCGATGAAAGCCACTGACCTTGAAAAAAACAAGGGTTTGAAAATCAACTCCCGCCTGAAGCAAGGTGGCACGCCTGACCGTTTTGCTTCCGCAGCAAATTCGCTCGACAGGCGTGAACAACGCCGCCAGGATCAGCTCAATGGCATGGTGCCGTTTGCGGTGAAAATAGAAAGCGCGCTGGCACAGCAGATTCGTGAACTGGCGCAGACGCAAGGCGTGGGGTTGAATGAACTGGTCAGCGAATTATTGCGCAAGGGCTTGGCAGAGAAAGCTTGATTTTTGAATGATGTTTAAGGTTTATTAAAATAAACTATACCGGTGGTTATCGGTGTTTTGATTTAGAAAACAGGGCAACGTTGCGTTGCCCTGTTTGCATTCAGATGCACTTGTTTTAACTGTTATCACCCACTCCTTCGGAACGCGGGCGTCCTCGCCCCCATCCGTTCCTGAAAAGAGCATGTTGCGGGGGAGGACGCCCGCGTTCCAGTTGTTGCTTACGTCTGATTCTTTTTTAGCAAATCTATATTCCGTGTTTTCTCAATAGTGCGCAGCTTCTGCTGCATGGCTGCCTTGGCCAGCATGTGGGCGCTGATAGGTGCTGTCAGGAACAGGAAGACAGCGATCAGCACTTCATGCAGACTTAAGCGTTCGGTATAAAAACTGAAAAAAAGCAGAGAGCCGATAAGGATTCCGCCGACGCCCAGCGTGGTGGCTTTGGTCGGGCCATGCAGCCGCATGAAGTAGTCAGGCAGGCGGAAGAGGGCAAAGGAGCCGATCAGGGCGAATACGCTGCCGATCAACAGGAATAAGCAAATCATCAGTTCCAGCCAGAAGTTCATGGTTTTTCCTCGGGGTTTCGTTGGTTATTCGATGATCTCGCCGCGTTGCAGGTATTTGGTCAGCACCACGGTGGCGATAAAGCCCACGACGGCAATCAGCAGGGCGGCTTCAAAGAAAAGCGTGGATGGCAGCTGGATGCCAAACAGCATAAGGAGTGCAATCACGTTGATATTGAGGGTATCCAGCGCGAGGATGCGATCAGGTAATGAAGGGCCGATGAGCAGGCGCAGAAAAGTGAGCAGCAGTGCGATGCCACACAAGCCCATGCAAAGGGGAATCACGAAGGTGAGCATTGGAATATCTCCATCAACGGGGTTTCGTATCGGCGCTTGATCAGTGCAATCAGTTCTGCTTCAACCGTTTCATCAGCCAGGTCGAGTACGTGGACAAGCAGGCGGCGGTGATCATCGCTGACTTCTGCGCATAAGGTGCCAGGACTGAGCGAGATGGCGGTGATCAGGAGCGTCAGCCCCAGTTCGTGTTCAACATCCAGTGGTATCTCGATAAAGCTTGGGCGCAGTCTGGCAGTGGAACCCAGTACGAGACGTGCCACTTGTAGATTGGCGATGACAATGTCAATCAAGACGTGAAGGGTCAGCACCAGTAGCAGATAAGGCCGCTGGAGGCGTACGGGCCTCAGCCATAGGCCTTCGCCAATCAATAGTGCTATCAGCCAGCCCAGAAATGCGCCCAGTATCCATTGACCCAGAGCGATGCTGTTGTTCAGGCCGACCCACATCACCATCAGTGACAAGGTGAGCCAGGGATGGGGCAATAGACGCTTGAAGCTGAAGATATGTGAGCGCTCATTGCTCATGGCTGATCTCCTGACGCAGGGAGTACGACATTCAAATAGTCAGAAATTTGCAGGAGTTGCATCGCTGTCGCATCCAGATAGCTGGTGAGCGGCTTGGCGGCAGCAACCAGCACCACGCTGCTGGCGAGCAATAACGCGCAGGCCAGCAGTTGCCACGGATTGGCGCGCGAGCTGTTTTCAGCTGGCTGCGTGTAGGTGCGCCAGATCACCGTACTGCCTGCACGGCTGAAGGAAATCAGCACAGCCAGGCTGGAAAGCAGCACGACAGGCCACAACCAGATGGCATAAGTCATGGGAGTGGCTTTCAATACCATGAGCTTGCCGAGAAAACCCGAGAGAGGTGGAAGCCCTGCTACCGCTATCGCTCCAATAAAGAACAGCCCACCTAACAGCTGTGGTTGTTGCAGCGCAGGGCCTCTCTGTAATTGCCCTGCCTGGGTGCCGCGTTGCTGGCTGATCAGGTCGGCCAGCAGAAACAGGCCCGCACTACACCAGGTGGTACTGAACAGGTAGTACAGGCTGGCGCTGATGATGGAGGCATTCCCGATGGAGATGCCCGCCAGCAGCAGCCCGACCGAAATCAGGATGAGATAGGCGATGAGTGTTTGCAGGGTTCGGGCGGTCAGCGCACTGATTGCACCACATGCCAATGTAATCAGCGCCATGGTCCACAACCACGGCTGGGCGAGATTGGCCAGAAGCCCTGCGTCGTTGCCAAAGATCAGCGTATAGCAGCGCAGGATGGCGTACACACCGACTTTGGTCATGATGGCAAAGAGTGCGGCGACGGGCGCAGCAGCACTGGCGTAGGCCTTGGGCAGCCAGAAGTACAAAGGGAATAAGGCGGCTTTGAGACAGAACACCATCAACAGCATCAGCGCCGCTGTGCGGAGAAATGGCGCGTTGGCAGCGTCTGCGTGGGCAATCTGTTGTGCCAGGTCAGCCATGTTCAAGGTGCCGGTGAGTCCATATAGTATGCCAACGGCAATCAAAAAGAACGAAGAGCCAACAAGGTTGAGCACAACGTAATGCAATCCGGCCCCGATGCGTGCCCGTTCGTTTCCATGCAGCAATAATGCATAAGAAGCGATCAACAATATCTCGAAAAATACGAACAGGTTAAACACGTCGCCTGTCATAAATGCACCATTCAAACCCATCAACTGAAACTGGAAGAAGGGGTGAAAGTTGCGTCCGTGCCGGTCTTCTCCACAGCAGGCGTAGATCAGCACGGGCAGGGCGAGCACGGCGGTCAGCAATAACATCAGTGCGCTGAGCCGGTCGAACATCAGGATAATGCCAAATGGTGCAGCCCAGTTGCCGAGCGTGTAGGTTTGCACTGCGCCTTCACTGGCCTGCTGCATGAGCCAGGCTGCAAGCGGCAGGAGCAGGCAAGTGGCAGACAGGGATAGAGCGCGTTTGAAGTGAAGACGCCGCTCCGGCACCATCATCAACAGGCTGCCTGCAAACAGGGGAATCAGGATGGGGAACATCAGCCAGTGATGGTCAATGAGGTGGATCATGACTTGACCTTTGTCCTCTCTATGCTTCGGTCATCGACATGATCTTCGCCCGTGCTGGCGAGGGAGCGCAGGGCGAGTACGATGACAAATGCGGTCATCGCAAAGCCAATGACAATGGCCGTGAGTACCAGCGCCTGGGGAATGGGATCGGCGTACTGGCTGGAATGATCGGTGATGATCGCAGGCATTCCGGTCGTCAGGCGTCCCATCGCGAACAGGAACAGGTTCACGGCGTAGGAGATGAGCGTCAGCCCGAGGACGACAGTAAAAGTGCGTCCACGCAGCAAGAGGTAGATGCCGCAGAAAGTGAGTATGCCAATTGATAGCGCATAGAGTGTTTCCATCAGCGTACCTCCCCAAGGTGTTTTGTTTTTGAACTTGTTTCCGTTTTCTCGTTGACTCCGAGATGGGCGAGAATCAGCAGTGTTGCGCCAATGACGGTGAGATAAACTCCCAGATCAAAAATCATGGCTGTTGCCAGTTCTATTTCTCCTGTCAGTGGAATGTGAAAGTGCCCGAATGCGGTCGTGAGGAAGGGAAATTCAAACCACCAGCTTCCTATGCCTGTCAGCCCGGCGATACAGATGCCCAGCCCGGTCAGTACGCGATAATTGAATGGAATACGGTCTTCTGTCCAATGCACGCCGCTGGCGACGTATTGCAGCATCAGCGCGATGGCGGTGATAAGTCCGGCAATAAATCCACCACCTGGCAGGTTGTGCCCGCGCAGAAAGATAAAGACGGCGACCAGGACCGCCAGAGGCAGAATCAAGCGGGCGAGAATGGTGAGCATCAACGGATGCTTTTGTGTCAGCCATGGCATGGCATTCAGTCCGGCTTCGGGACGGATGGGACGCAAACTCGAACGCAAACCCTTGAGCATTGCATGAACGCCGAGCCCGGCCAGTGCCAGAACACAGATTTCCCCGAAGGTATCGAATCCGCGGAAGTCTACGAGTATGACATTGACGATATTGCGGCCTCCTCCTCCCGGCAGGCTGTTGGCAATGTAGTAGTCAGCCACGTTGGCGCTGGAATGCCGGGTGAGCACTGCATAGGCCAGACCCGCAACCATCACGCCGCCCGCGAGTGCGACCAGGATGTCGCGTGAACGGCGGACTGGCGTGGATTCTCGTGGCGTCTCGGTGGGGAGGAAGAAGAGCGCCAGGATAAGCAGCATGATCGTGGCGACTTCGACAGACAGTTGTGTCAGGGCGAGATCAGGAGCCGAAAAGCGTACAAAGACCAGCGCAGACATCAATCCGACAACACTGAGCAGTACCAATGCCACGGGTCGATGGTGATGACATACAACTACACCGAGTGCAGAGATGATCAGGACGAAAAATCCCAGTACGGTGATGATGTCCAGCGGCATTTGCGGGCGTGGGCCACTCAGGCTGCTGAATGAGCCACTGAATGAATAGAGCGATGCGCCTGCAACGATCAGCATGCTGAGTAAAAGCAGGGTGATATAGCGCTGCAATGAGCCGTTTTCAATCAGCCGGGTCAGTTTTTCTGCGAGGCCGACTATGCGTTGAACCATGTATTCAAAAATGTCGCGGGACTCTACGTCTGGAAGCTTGGCGTACCAGCGTTGTAGCCAATGGCGTGCAACAAAATAGAGCAGCAGGCCGCCAAGCATGGCGATCAGGCTCATCATGAATGGCATGTTGAAACCATGCCACAGGTACAGGGAGTATTCCGGCAACTCGCCCCCCAGAGTAGCCCGCGCAGCCGTTTCCAGCAGGTCTGCGACGGTATATGCCGGAAGAATTCCAACTGCCAGACAGGTGAAAACGAGAAATTCCATGGGAATTCTCATCAAGCGGCGAGGTTCATGCGGCGGATAATGCGGAATGTTTTCTGTCAGTGTGCCGTTGAAAAATACATCGTGAATAAAGCGCACCGAGTACGCCACAGTGAAAGTGGCCGCCAGCGTGGCAACCGCGGGAATGAGCCAGTTGTAGCCGCCGAGCAGATTCTGGGCGAGTGTTTCGGCAAAGAACATTTCCTTGCTGAGAAAACCGTTGAGCAAAGGTACGCCGGCCATCGCCAGCGAGGCGACAGCGGCCAGCGCTGTGGTGTGGGGCAGGAATCGCCACAAGCCTTGCAGGCGGCGCATGTCTCGTGTGCCGGTTTCGTGGTCGATGATGCCTGCCGCCATAAATAAGGAGGCTTTGAAAGTGGCGTGATTGATAATGTGGAATACGGCGGCGACCGTACTTAGCTGTGTATCCAATCCGAATAAAAGGGTGATCAGCCCGAGATGGCTGATGGTGGAATAAGCCAGCAGACCTTTGAGGTCGTACTGGAAAAACGCCATCACGGAGCCGACCAGCAGGGTGGTGAGCCCGGTGAGGCTGACCAGGTAAAACCACCAGTCAGTGCCATCCAGCACGGGATAGAGCCGGGCGAGTAAAAACACTCCCGCCTTGACCATGGTGGCAGAGTGCAGATAGGTCGACACAGGCGTGGGAGCGGCCATGGCATGCGGCAGCCAGAAGTGAAAAGGAAATTGTGCGGATTTGGTGAAAGCCCCTAACAGGATCAGGCTCAACATGAGTGGATAGAGCGGATCAGCCTTGATGTGTGATGCCAGCCGCATGCACTCGGAAATATCAAAGCTGCCTGCGATATGACCCAGCAGCAGGATGCCCGCCAACAATGCCAGACCGCCACCTCCTGTCACCGTCAGCGCCATGCGTGCACCTTTGCGTGCATCGGAGCGGTGAGACCAGAAACCGATCAGAAGAAAAGAACTGAGGCTGGTCAGTTCCCAGAACATCAGCATAAGCAGAAGATTTTCGGATAACACCACGCCGAGCATGGCACTCATGAAAAGCAGCAGATAAGAGAAGAAGCGACCGATGGGTTCTTCTTTGCCTAGATAGTAACGGGCGTACAGGATGACCAGCAAACCTATACCTAAAATCAATAATGAAAAAAGATAGGCCAGGCCATCAAGGCGAAAATTCAGATTCAAGCCGATGGTATCCAGCCAGGGTTGGTTCAGCAGCAGGGTTTCTCCTGTGAAGACAGGAGTGCGGAATTGCCAGAGCAGCAGGAGAGCAAGAAATGGAGCCAGTGCAGCAGTGGCTGTGCAGAGATTGCGGTTCAGGCGTTCTGCAGAAGTCGGCAGAAAAGTGGACAAAAGGGCAGGCATCAATGCGGAGAGTAAGGCTCCCAGTAGAGGTAGCACGATGATCAGTGCAAAGGGCATGTACTCTCCTTTCTGAAATGAATGTTCTGTTTTGGGGTTGACACTGAATGTATTGAGTTGGGGATAGAACGTCTCTGCCTGCATTAAAAAAACATCAATGCATAAGGCATTTCAGCAGAGGTAAAAGTAGTGCTCTATAAAATACCATATAAGCCTTGTTATCAAGCCGCTTTGGTGATGTTAAAGAATTTTGAATTCTTTTTGAATATTGAAAAATTCTTATAGAGCATTTTGCGAATAATCCGTCGCATTGTTAAAGCCGTCTTTTTGCACTAAATGTACTATCTGCGCTTGGCAGAAAATCATTTGCAACCCGCTCTAGCGGAGATCAAAAATATGACTCTACAAACGAACATTGGTTGCATAAGTCGCATGTGGATAGAGAATAAAAGAATGGTTTGAAACGTTCAAATCGAGTTTGATTAGAATGGCAGGAGTGGGGAAACAAGGTATGGATACGAGTTTTATATAGTTTTTAATTATGCACTTCGATTTTACTGACATGTGACAGTTGGTTTTTAATGTGTAAAAACATCATTATTAGGTCGCAATTACTTTTTCTACTAACAAAAAGCGACCAAAATCATGAGAAAAAAACAACTAAAACATATCGGGAAAATTCTTCTGTTTTCTTTCCTCACATCATTACCCGCCGTTTCTTATGCTGATGATTCAAATCTATGCAAAATTTCACACGAAGCAACAGGCTTACTAGGTACCTATTCATTCACCGCATATGGAGCTTCGCCAGAAAGAGCCGCAGCACAATTTGTTAATATGCTAGATAACTATTACGACCGCTGCCCTGGTAATTACTACCATCCATCAAGCCCTAACACAGGAAAATCATCCAATGTATTGAAATCAGTTGCTTGCACAGATAACACAAATTTTTCTGGTTGTACTTTGACTCGGACCGTTACAG
>JAAFCF010004275.1:0-13383 GCA_013389785.1 Helicorthomorpha holstii
AGCGTATTGGTTGACGGTGGCTACAGCGGAAAGCCCTTTGCCCATGCTATTGACGAAAAACTGGGGGCAACCGTGCAGGTCGCCAAACGCAATGAATTGCACACCTTTGCAGTCGTCCCCCAGCGTTGGATTGTCGAGCGCTCGTTTGCATGGCTTGAGCAGTCCAGGAGGCTTTGGAAAAACGCTGAGCGTCAGCTCAATACCAGCCTACAGTTCATACACTTGGCATTCCTAAACGTGTTGCTGAAAAGATCGTGAACAGCCTCTAAGAAATAGCCCAAACTATAAAATTTGGGCTATTTTTCATTAGGAGTATTTACTTATCAATTGAATGACTTTGGGATGCTAAGCCAATCTGACCATCTGTACTAACCGTTTCGGCTTTACATGACAAGACCTTGTTGTCAGTTAACTTTGGATCTCGACATTTTTTTACCGATAATTTTCGGGTGCCATTGACATCAAATACAAATGTTTCATGAAGCAAATTATCTGCGGCTTGCTCTCTGGCACATTGAAATGCAATCAAATCTCCATGTGTAGTCACCTTCTGTGGTCCTAAGCAATTTTCTTCAAGCAGTATTCGCTTTCCCCCAGAAATCAACTCTATCCGCTCCATTCGTCCTTCAAGAGGATCATTCGCTACTTCTTTTGAATAGAACGGAACAGATAACAATGCAGTACCTGTTGATAATGCTCTGATACGTGAAGCCCAGTCTGAGTCTTCTGAATTCACCATTTCCTTTGGTGCATCTGCAACAGAAGAATCTATGGCATTGATACGATACATCAGCAAAGAGCCAGGCCTTACTGCACATGCTTTGATGTAGGCATCCTTGATCTTCATTTGAGCCTGTTGCAATGTTTTTTGAGCAGATTCTTTAGAGGTGGTCACTTCTAGAGCGACAGCGAAAACATTTTTTTTGTCGCCACAATCAGTAGTGCGGAAAATAACATTTGATGGAAAGTCCGAACGTAATGGTTTGGCTTTAATGGCTATTTCAGACGCAGATGTATCGCTGGCGCCGACAATTAACCATAGGTGTTCAGTTGCTCCAACAGAGGCTGCATTGATTGCCAATAAAAATGCACATATATATCGCATGGTCATAATTATAAGCCGCTTTCTTTTTTGACAGTTGCTAGCTGGTCATTGTCGACTAATTGTATGTGTGCCCAATCTTTAAAATTTTTCCAGTCTCCTCCCCAAAAAAGTCCCTGTTTTTTTGCCTCTTCACCATAAGCTTTCCAGAAACCTGATTTCTCAGCTTCGTCATTCCATGCATATCGGCTATCAATAATATCTACGGCATATGAGTTTGGAGTCCCATCTGTTTTTTGTACATTATGGAAACTGAATTTAACGGTTGTATTTCCTTTTTTATATAACTCAAGCTGAACTGCGACAGAGCGCCAACCATAAAAAATTTTGGGCTGAAATCCTCTGCTTTTGAGAGCTTCTATTACAGCGGTGACTTTGGGGCGTAAGGTAGGATTTAAGCTGTCAAGTTTTTTCTCTTGAGACCATTGTGAACTATCGCCGGACCAGTCTTTTGTTGTTGCAGTGTTTGGCGTTTGTGTTACTACACTAGGCGTAACAGCAACAGCAGGCCCAACAGCTTGACCATTGAGCTTCTTCCATGTGGTTCCATTTACATCAATCCGACCATCTGGCCTGCTTAGAAATTTTGACTGGAATTTTATGATGGCTCCAATCGTACTTTCTCCACAACGCTTATCTGCACCACCTCTAAGGGTATATCCTTTGGCGATTAACAGTTGCTGAACAACATAAACATCATTCGGGAAATTCTTTCCACCTTTACCAACAGACCCCATCAATGTAGCCATTTTCCTCCCCTTTCTTTCTATTGTGACTTGTTGAAAATATAGACAAAAAGCTTGCTAAATGAGTACTACTTTGCATACTTCCCATATCAAAAGAGGGAAGTATGCAAAATGCGTTAATAAACTTCAGTTGAAGTTCAGTTGAAAGTCCCCGTTTTCTTCACGTAGATGAATGCTTTTTACCTCGCGCTCTTCTGCCGAGGCGCCCAGCAATTCGCGGGAGATGCGTGGCAGGATAGTGTTGGTCAAAATGGCGTCAACCATGCGACCGCCAGACTCAACCTCGGTACAGCGTGCGACAACCTGGCGTATTGCACTGTCATCATAGGTAAAGTTGATTTGATGGTTGTCTTCAATACGACGCTGGATACGGCGCAGTTGTAGTTTGACGATATTGCCCATCATGTCATCAGATAGCGGATAGTATGGGACGACAACCAGACGGCCGAGCAGAGCAGCGGGGAAGACCTTCAACAATGGCTCACGCAATGAACTGGTCATCGCATCAGGTTCGGGCATCAGTTCAGGGTCCTTGCACATGTCGACAATTTCTTGTGTACCGACATTGGAAGTAAGAATGATGATGGTATTTTTGAAGTCGATGTAGCGGCCTTCCCCATCTTCCATCCAGCCTTTGTCGAAGACCTGGAAAAATATTTCGTGAACATCCGGGTGAGCCTTTTCTACTTCATCCAGCAATACAACGCTATAGGGGCGACGGCGCACAGCTTCAGTCAGAACGCCGCCTTCGCCATAGCCTACATATCCTGGAGGGGCACCTTTTAGGGTAGAAACGGTGTGAGACTCCTGGAATTCGCTCATATTGATGGAAATGACATTCTGCTCACCTCCATACAGCGTTTCGGCCAATGCCAGCGCAGTTTCTGTTTTACCAACACCAGAAGGACCACATAGCAGGAAAACACCTACCGGCTTATTGGGGTCATCCAGTCGGGCGCGTGAAGTTTGTACCCGGCGAGCAACGGCTTCAAGGCCATGACGTTGTCCGATGATGCGCTCATTGAGCGTATCGGCCAGTTTGAGCACCGCACCGGCTTCGTCTTTGACCATGCGTCCAACGGGAATACCTGTCCAGTCTGCTACAACAGAGGCTACGGCATTAGCGTCTACTGTGCCGAGAATCAGAGGTTCGTCACCTTGTACTTCAGCCAGTTCTGTCTGGAGTTTTTCCAATTCAGCCAGTTTTTCTGCACGAATGACGAGATCTTCTGTGGCAGCTTCAATATTGGCAGAGACTGCGTCTGTGAGTTCTACGGGCTGCTCAGTTTTTTCAGCTGCTTTGCTTTCGACAGGCTTGAGCGGACGTTGCAGCGTTGCACGTAGAGCCAGAATTTTTTCAACAAGTAATTTTTCTTTTTCCCAACGAACAGTCAGTTCTGCCAAGTGAGTGTCTTCTTCAGCAAGTTTGCCCTTGATAAGGTCTGGGCGTGCTGCATTACCTGCGCCGACATCGCATTCACGCTGAACAATATCCAGTTCGATTTGCAGGGCTTCAATTCGACGTTGGCAGTCTTCTACCTCAGGCGGAATGGCGTGCTGACTCACCGCAACCCGGGCACAAGAGGTGTCGATCAGGCCAATGGCTTTGTCTGGCAATTGGCGTGCGGGAATGTAGCGGTGTGACAGTTTGACTGCGGCTTCGATGGCTTCATCCAGTAACAGGACGCGGTGATGCTGTTCGAGTTTCTGGGCAATGCCGCGTAGCATGATTAAGGCGCGTTCTTCACTGGGTTCGTGAACTTGTACGACCTGGAAGCGGCGGGTGAGGGCAGGGTCTTTTTCAATGTATTTTTTGTATTCTGACCAGGTTGTTGCGCCAATGGTGCGCAGTTGTCCTCGCGCCAGTGCCGGTTTGAGCAGGTTGGCGGCATCCCCCGTACCAGCAGCTCCACCAGCTCCAACTAAAGTGTGGATTTCATCGATAAACAATACGATGGGTTTGGGGCTGGATTGTACTTCGTCAATGACGCGGCGCAGGCGACTTTCAAATTCGCCTTTCATGCTGGCTCCGGCTTGAAGCAAGCCAATGTCAAGCAGATAAAGCGAGACATCTTTAAGCTGAGGAGGAACATCACCCGCTGCCAGGCGTTGTGCCAGACCTTCTACCACAGCCGTTTTTCCGACCCCTGCCTCACCAGTCAGCAGAGGGTTGTTTTGACGTCGACGCATCAGGATGTCGACGATCTGGCGAATTTCTTCATCGCGCCCGGAGACGGGGTCCATTTCACCTTTTCGTGCCCGTTCGGTCAGGTCAACGGCATATTGGCGCAGTGCTGAATCTCCATTGGGCCCTGCGTTGGGCATTCCTTCGATGGGGGCTGCGCCACCGTCTGCCGGGGCGTGTTCTGTTTCTGGAGAGTCCGAAATAATGCTGGGTAATTGTTCCAGCAATACATCGGGAGTGATTTTTTCTAATTCACGTGAAATGCTGTAGGCAATATTGCGCAGTGCAGATGTTTTCAGTAATCCAACCAGGATATGACCACTGCGAATGCGTGAGGCATTGTATTTGAGGCTGCCGTATAGCCAGGCGCTTTGAGTTGCGTTTTCGATATGCTCTGACAGGTCGGAAATGGAGCTGGCTCCACGTGGCAGACGATCAAGGGCACTCGTCAGGTCGCGCTCGAAGTTGCTGCGGTCAATTGAGAAATGACGAAGAACACGGTGGATGTCGCTGTCCTGGCTTTGCATGATTTGATGCAGCCAATGCACGAGTTCCACATAAGGATTACCACGCAATTTACAGAATGCAGTGGCACTTTCAAGTGCTTTGTAAAGAAGTGGGTTGAGTTTTCCGAATAATGCAACACGACTTATTTCCGACATGGCAATGGATCCTGTTTAATAAAAATGAGTGGTGAATGGGTGATGAGTGCTTGTGTGGGTTATTGCAGATTTTTTTATTTGTTGATGTTCTATTGAATGGCTCCTCGTAATTCCAGATCCAGTACTAAATCCTCCGCATCTGTTTTTTGTGGCCTCTTTCCCAGCCAGGTGGTGAACCCGAGAGGTAGTGGGCTTCCAACTCGGGCTAATGGAACTTGTTGCCTTTGTAGAATAAGACGTACGTCCCAGGCTAATTCATAACCAATATAGTGCCGTACCCAGCTGATCAATTTACGTGCATAGACTTGTCCAGGTAAAAACTTTGAGTAGTTTTCAAGTGACATAGGCCCCAGTTCAATACGGAATTTGTGTTGTGCGTCCAGCACGTGGCTACCCAACAAAGCGCCTTTTCCCAGTTGTGCTGTGGGACCTGAATTTAGCAGCCAGGTTCGCTGTGTGGAGTCTATTTCTATCCATTGCGAAACATATTCCTGAATGCGGACAGGTATACCAAAGTAATGCTGGAGTATTTGTCTCAGACCATCTGGATTACGAGTTTGTCGAACCAGATGGCCACTCATAAAGTATTTGGCATGATCGGCAATGCCGTCATGCCCACCGCGTAGTGATGGTTGCCCCAGATGTACCAGGGAGGCTACGTATTCAGTAAATCGAGATTTTTCAGGGCGATCCAGGGCGACAGTTCCTTGTGAGTCAGCCCATGCCCGGTAAAACAGCAAGATAAGTCGATGATGAAAAATATTGGCAAATTCAGCCAGAGAACGGTCATTAAAGTGATGAGCCCGCTCTCTTACATATTCTGTCAGGTGGAGCGGTAAGGGACCATTGGGGCCAAATAAGCCAAAACTATATATGTATATATGCGGTTTCCCGTCTGCGGTTTGGGTTGTCGCAGACGCCACGGTTGCGGGCGCAAATGCCATGGATGGTTCCTGTTTCATTCGAACAGGTTCATCTTGTGGAGTAGGGGCTCGCCCAAGTGGATAGCGTGTTGAACTGCGCGCGTCAATCCAGCGTAAGGTGTTAAATAAATCGTAGATGTAAGGCGTCTTTTCCATCTCCGTCCAGAACTGTGCTGGAAGGGGAGGATTGACTTGTGGCGCTTTGCCTCGTTTTTTTTGCTTCATACTGCGGGGCGCCCTCCCGTACGAGGTGCCCATTGAGCAAGCTCTCCACGTTGCAGACTGGACATGGAAACCTCAACAAACATGTTGATGGAGACATGACGCGCGAACAGTTGTTCCAATACTGAACCAAACAGAAAAGGGCTGATGCCAGAGAATGCACTCTCGTCAATGGTTAACAATACTTTGACGCCACGACCATAAACAATGGGGCCTTGTCCGGGAATTCGTCTGTATGTCGGAACCAGCTTGATACTGCGTATGCCATTGACTTGCTTGCGTGTTGCAGGATCAGAGAGGTTACCGTAAATATTAAGTAACTCGCGGAGGGCTGCGGCACCTTGCTCTGCGTCTAGGTCAATGAGGTTCAGGTAGTTCAGGTTGAGATGGCTGATGAGATGCCAGGCAATATCTTTGTCTGCCAGCGCTGGGCGCGGGCGTGTGGGGCCACGCAGCACTTTGATGCTTTCAACGGGAGCAGATACTTTGATAATAAAATCGCTTTCTGCTCCTAATGGCAATAACATACCCAGATCACGATTGGTGCACAAAGTGTCAATAGTCAGATGCCGTAAGTCTTCACTAATGGGAGCATCACGCTGATCAACCAGTGATAGAAAGACTTCACTGCCTATATATCCTGTTCGGGTACCGTTACGATAGGCTTGTTCTGATATGACTCGAGGCTCCCTGCGAACTGAATAATAAGCTCCGTAGCCATCTGCATTGTCATCATCACTACCCAATGAACTGTAAAACGGTCTGAAGGTGCGTTCTTCTATCGTGCTGGCATAGTGTCCAATGACCCCTGTCACACAATAGACTTCACTATCCATTGGTCGAGTACGATCGCCAATGAGATGATATTCATTGTTTTTAGGCGTAACGGTTATGCGATCACTACGCCGGGGAAACAAATTGATGATGGGGGTGCTATGCAGAGCAAGGTGCCGTGCATCAATAATGCTTTCCAGTTCTGGCTCACTCTTATTGAAAAGCAGCGTAATCTCAAATGTTTGTCGAGCATTGCTGGCTTCTGTGGCCTGACTCAAAGCCTGTCTTAAACCATTAACACTGAAAAACAGAAACCGTGCTGGGAATGCAAAGTATTCCTGCAGTATTCGGTAGCCTTGGAATGAGCGCGGATCATATGGAAGAAGCGCCTGCTTCTCTCCAAAACCCTCATGACGTATAGATTTAAAATTTATATTGTCCAGACGAGTGATCCAACCGGTGGGCCGCCCACTGTCATGACAAAGGACGGCTACCGTATGCCCCAGAATTAGCTCAAGCAGACGATTGGCCTGAATATCGGGACCACTCAGATAAAACATTAATTGATCAAGTGGGAGATCACTGATCTTTGCGCCAGTACTGATTTCCAGGCGAATGCGCAGAGCACTGCTGACTCCGAGGGCAGCACCAGCTTGTCCTGAGAGTCCGAAACGGGATAGAGGAAGATCAGCAGGAGTTCCTGTCAATGCAGCAGATGCAATACGCAATGGCCATAGTGTGACATCTTGACCTGTCATAAACTCGCAGGATGTTTGCTCACCTTTTGGGACATTGGCATGCAATATCGTTCCGCGGGGAACTGTAAATCCTGTTGCAAGGCTGCCTTCATTGAGGTTTGGCCGTAACTCGGTGACTGCCATGGTGGGCATGGGAGTCAGGTAGTTTGGATAAATCGTCTCAAGTAGGCGTTGTGAGAATCGTGGAAATTCTGCATCCATTTTCATCTGAATGCGCGCAGTTAAAAAGCTGAAGCCTTCTAACAAGCGTTCAACATAAGGGTCAGCAACATCCATCCCTTGCATGCCTAAGCGCCCCGCAATTTTTGGATGTTGCTGTGCGAATTCAGCACCTAACTCGCGAAGGTAGGCTAGCTCTCTGTTGTAATACTCTAGAATTTCTGATTCCATAAAACTAAATGCCTTTATGTTCCACCCAGATCTTTTAACATCATATGTCCACTTTCCAAATCAATATCAGATCGGAATAAAAACTCTAATGGATAAGGGACACACCACAAACGGCCTTTGATTTCAATGGACAATATATTGTGATGTTCTAATGTATTGACCTCAGAGACGCAACGTACCTGAATGCTTTCTGGCAGGATGCGAGGTTCAAAGGCAATCAGCGCAGCTTGAACCGATTTTTCAATATCCAGCCAATCAATTTCTGACATTCGTTTTCCTGCGAGAGGTTGAATGCCAAAATTCATAGTGGACTGTTTAACATGCGGGAGCTCATCCAGATCTTTGATTGCTTCCAGATTGATGGTGTTAAGCAACCACTGCATATCCCGAAGCACTGCATCTCGCAATGCAGAACGAGAAATCATATGAGCACCAAACCCCTCGCTCTGTTGCTGGGGATTATCGTCCGTTAATCGGTCAAGCAATGCAGGCTGTAAACGATCTCTAACCCTTTTTTCGTCTGCGCGTGCCTTACTGCTTCTGCGAGATCCCTCAATCGGATCAGGCATTTTCTACCTCAACAGCATCATTGCCTGGATGGTTAAATACAATGGCGCGGACATTAAAGATTGGGTATTCGTTAAGGTTCGAAAACCACGTTTTCTGACCTGTGCCAATGTAGTGTGGGATTGAACCGTGTTCTTCCCAGGATGTTCGGCGGCATAGTATTGCAGCGTCATCCAACAGTGAATATCCATCAGGCGCAGGATAGCGTGTGGGGATCAAACATACCTGTTCGCGCCCGTCAATTAACGTAATGGATGCATTGGCCCAAACGAGGTCACAGAGCCCTTGAGGCGCTTTGATGCGAATTTCCTGGATATGGTTGAAGGGGACCCAAAAATACTTTCCATTGGCGATGATTTCACAAATCGGGCCGATGCGACTATCACCATCAATGATCCATGTGAATGGCTCTTCTGGCGATATATCGTCATTATCTTGCTGAGATTGGAGCGTTAGGGTGCCTGCACAGGGGAGGGCTTCTTCAAATGCTTTTTCTCGTAATTCAATGAAGTTGTCTGATTTTTTTTGTAATGCTTCTGCAAGCATGCTTATCCAGACTAAAGGTGCGGATGCGTTATCTTGTATTTCCAGTAAGTTGGCTACTTGTTGGCCATTGAATACGGCTTGACGTTCGATCTCTCCACGCAGCACATTTTCATAGAGTAATGCCATCGGAATAGCGCGCTGATCGAGTTTACTACACATCTGCAGTTGAGCTGATGCTCGATCCCATTGCCCTAACAAGGCCAATAGTTGAAATAAGTATGAACGCAAGTCAGCATCATTAGGCTTTGCCTTAATGCGATTTTGTACGGATTCAAGTTCCTCTTTCAGGCTTTTGTTACCCAATGCGGCAGAAAATGACTTCAACGTGTTCCCCTTTTATTCATCCATCGCCTAATGACTAATAAAAACGGCCGACCGGGTTTCCGGACGGCCGTATGATCCTGGCACAATCACCTTCCGATGAGTTGTGTCATTTTACAAGCAAGTTACACTTCCTTGTTTTCTTTAACGCTGTAACCAACAACGCTTTCTGCACCCTTACCACCTTGGTCTGTTTGCATCCAGTATTGTTGTTTAACTTTTGCAGCCTGGAAGGCGTAGTTCATCATAACGCTTTCGGAACTGCCGTCACCGCTATACTGCACGGATGTAACCAGCACGTCTTCCAGAGTAATGCGAACATATTCAACTTGTTTGCCACCAGCCTTGCAAACGGACAGTTCAATCTTGCCCAAGTGTTTACCTGTTGCGCAATGCTTCAGGACTGCAGGTGTTGAACGGTCAACAGCAGCCAGCACATGCAAATCATTGAAGCTGGCTTTACCAGCACCGCCACCGCCGCCTGTGGCCATGCTACCAGGCTGGGTTGCACCCCAAGAGAATGAAAGAATGTCTGTCCAGTCTTTATGGTTAGTATCTGTCGATTCGCCGCTGGCGCCTTCGACTTTCATGTACATATCAATAGCCATTTATTTACTACCTCCCTACGTGGTTGAAAAAAGTAAAGAATTTATCAAAATGCGTTGGTTTTTTACCCTCTCCCAAGCACGCTGCTAAGCTCCTTACAACTTACTGCTAACAACAATAAAGCTTTTCTACCTTATGCGTCGTTTTTCTTAAGTGACGGTAATTTGGAAACCAAACGCAATGAAACTGTTAAGCCTTCCAACTGATAATGCGGGCGCAAGAAGAATTTAGCGCTGTAATAGCCAGGGTTGTCTTCAATTTCTTCAACATTCACTTCAGCGGCAGCCAAAGGTTTTCTGGCCTTTGTGTCCTCTGACGAGTTGGTTGGATCTCCATCAACATAAGTCATGATCCAGTCATTAAGCCAACGTTCCATATCGTCACGCTCACGGAATGACCCAATCTTGTCGCGTACTATGCATTTGAGATAATGTGCAAAGCGGCAGCAGGCAAATAGATAGGGCAAACGGGCTGCCAAATTAGCATTAGCGGTAGCATCAGCATCGTAATACTCCGCCGGTTTTTGTAACGATTGAGCGCCAATAAAAGCAGCAAAATCAGAGTTTTTACGATGAACCAGTGGCATAAAGCCATTCTTTGCCAATTCAGCTTCACGACGATCACTAATCGCGATTTCTGTTGGGCATTTCATATCTACGCCACCATCATCAGTGGGAAACGTATGGGTTGGAAGATTCGCTACAGCTCCACCCGATTCAACTCCGCGGATCGAGGTGCACCAGCCGTAGGTTTTAAATGAACGATTAATGTTTGCTGCCATGGCATAGGCTGAGTTTGCCCATGTGTAGCGGCTATGGCTGGCATGATCTGTATCTTCTTCAAAATCGAATTCGTCGACAGGATTCGTGCGCACACCATATGGAAGCCTGGCCAGAAAACGCGGCATGGCTAAGCCAATATAGCGAGAGTCATCAGCTTCGCGCAGGCTACGCCAAGCTGCATATTCTGTGTTCTGAAAAATCTTAGTCAGGTCACGAGGATTCGCCAACTCCTGCCAGGACTCCATTTGCATAACAGAGGGTGATGCACCTGAAATAAATGGGCAATGTGAAGCGGCAGAAATTTTGGCTAATTCACCTAGCATTTCGACATCAGGAGGGCTGTGATCAAAGTGATAGTCGCCTACGATACAACCAAATGGCTCTCCACCAAACTGGCCATATTCTTCCTCATAAACCTTCTTGAAAACAGGGCTTTGATCCCAGCCAACACCTTTATGCCGCTTGAGAACCCTTCCCAATTCTTTCTTGGAAATAGGCATAACCCGAATCTTCAGCAGTTCATCTGTTTCGGTGTTATTGACCAAGTAATGCAGACCACGCCAAGCGCCTTCCAGTTTTTGAAAATCTTCGTGGTGAATGATCTGATTAATTTGATCAGACAGTTTTTTGTCAATTTCAGCAATGATGTCTTGAATGGTTCTATAAGCATCAGACGATATCGTTACCGAGTTCTCTAATGCTTGGTGCGCCAATGTTTTGACTGCATTTTCGACTGCATCTCGAGCCTGATCTGTTTTAGGCTTGAATTCTTTTTGTAATAAAGAAGTCAAGTCGTTTTCAGCAATCAAACCAGATTGTTGTGTTTGAGTTTGTTGTAATGGGTTATTCATCAAAACGTCTCCGCAAATTACTCAACATCATTGGCTGGTTTTGAAGCTTCGCTTCCAGCTTCTTGGGGTTTGGGTGCATTAGCAAGTGAGTTGAGTAATGCCGGGTTTTGTAGAACCTGAGCAATCAGCTCTTCCGCCCCCGTTTTTCCATCCATATATGACAACAGGTTGGATAGCTGGGTACGTGCTTCGAGCAGCTGATTCAGCGGGTCTATTTTTTTTGCAACTATTGCAGGAGAAAAATCATCCATTTTTTCAAATGTGATGTCGACATTTAAATTGCCGTCACCTGACAATGTATTGGGAACCTGGAAAGCAACTCTTGGCTTTAGTGCCTTCATTCTTTCATCAACATTGTCTATATCCACTTCCAGAAACTTTCTTTCAGATACATCAGGAAGCGGCTCAACAGGCTTACCCACGAGATCTGCCATGACACCCATTACGAATGGAAGTTGAATTTTTTTCTCTGAACCGTAGATTTCCACGTCATATTCAATCTGAACACGCGGAGCCCGATTTCTTGCAATAAATTTTTGCCCACTATTACTGACTGCCATTATTGTTTCTCCAATTCAAGTTTGCGCTTCAACTTTGTACTTTAGCCGTTATTAATAATTTGATCCATCTTCTTCATTCATTGGGCCCCTCAGTACATCAATTTGACTCAAACTATCTGGTGCTAAATCTTTAATGATTTCATAAAAGCTTAAGGATAGCAGGCGTTGAGCTCTTCGAATAAGTAATGGTGCCGGATGGCTGGGCTCATGACGTTCAAGATATTCACAAACTTTCTCCAGCATTGCAGCAGCATCACTACGGGTTGCTATTTTAGAGCTCTTCCATGCATCTGCTGATACTGATCGACTATCGGTGCGATTGTGAGTATCAGCGGCTTGTCCAGCCGTACTGTTCTCTTCGTGATTATTCGTGCTGTCGTCTGAGTAGTCGTCATTAGATATGTCACCAATAGACTGACGCACAATTTTTAATGTTTTTTCAATTCCAGAGAAATCAGGAGCCCAAGATGCACCTAGTTGAGTGCTAACTATATTACCAATTTCCTCCAAAGCGGATAGTGCGGCTCCAACCGCTAAAACACCTGACTCCCCGTTTTCAGCTGCACGTGAGAGGTCTGCCTGTATTCTTGGTTTTCCACCAGGGAAGTTGGCATCGTCTTGTCTACTTCCATCCAATAGAGCTTCCGCATCTCGTAAAGTTAGAGAGTGACTACCATAACTTCCCTTGATTAATGCTCCATTGCGAGCTGCTTTAGCTGCTCCATTTGCATCAACCAATGCTGCAAGCGCATTCATGCGCGGCATGGGGTCTTCTTCATCATCAATAGTTAATCGAGGATGAACTTGCTCCCAATATGTTTCAAATGTCTGTTTAATTAAATTAAGACCATTAGCATAACCTTCAAGCCCGCGTTGCTCAGCCCAAGCCTGGGTCAGGTATGCCATGACACGGACATCTTTGGCTCGTTCAATCAGTGCGAGACAGAGCTTTTCTACTTGCCTCCAGTCAGGAGCTTCTGCAGGGATGATTGTGTCCCCAAATTGCTGTTCGCTGCGTCCGACTGCCGCCTGTTGAAGAGCCAAAAAATCAGCATCATATTCAAGATCATCTCCACAAGGATTGTCTGAACTGATGGGGCTTAGAAGTTGATCTATGTTCATTGAATAACTGTTCGTTTTTCTTTTTAAGAAAAACCAAATTCTCTAAGAGCAATACATCTTCTGAATTATATATGGCAATGGATTGATTTTTGTAGTTGCTCTTTCCCAATGTGTTGATTTTTTCCTCTTTTCCGATGAAAGGTCGATCCCTTGCTTGATTTTAAATTTTGGTTTGGCCGATAATGCAAGTCAATGATTAAATTGATTTTTGGTGTTTTTTTTGGTTTTCATGGTTTTGATAAATCAAAAATTCAAACTAAAGGGGC
>JAAFCF010004279.1:5478-23274 GCA_013389785.1 Helicorthomorpha holstii
CGCTTCTTAAAATCAACACGATAAAATACGACATAACAATATCTCAAATAGATAGGGTCGTAAACATCAGCATTACGTATCTCACGGATAACCACGATTACATATTCTCCCCATGACAATTCACACACATACAACATACGTTGCTCCTCAACCACCGACTTATCAAAAGTTATATAATTTCCCTGTTGTGTCAAAGTGTCATATTCGATTAAAGAAATACACTTAGTTTTACGATCATGACATCCCACATATATTTTATGCAAACTATCCGAGCTAAACAATCTATATGGTCTTATATCCAAATTGTTGAAGTCATACGTCTTTAAATTTAACCAAGCCATGCTTTCGATTACACTGAACACTTTTTAATGAAAAACTGTTTAACTTTTAACACACAATTAAACCCCACTTGTGTTAAAAAAGAATTTCCCACAAAGACAAGTACATGAATCATTATTGTTCTCCTTTTTCTTTATTAATCATATTACATAAAACACTTAACACATTCCTTTCTTTAACCCAAACACACCACGTATGCAAACAATAACAGGTGCATAAAACATTTGACATTTCAAGGTCAACAAACTCAAGAAAACACATGTAAGCTATTAAAACTGTAACTAATCGAGGCAGAGCGTAATCAGATTAATATCGACAAACACGTAGCGGCTACGTTTACGCTACGCATGCGCTACCCATTTAACACACAACAGCTGGGTGCGCATACGTACAGGGTTGCCTCATACAGTGTACAACAAAAAGTAGTTATGACGTCACTATGAGAGTTTAACATGAGGCATTTGTAACAGTAAGCTCCGCCCACTTTTTGGCGTAGCCATGCCCACCACCTAATCCTGCTCTTTGATTGGTCAGATTTAAATTTCGCGCCCAGAAGCTCAACGCTAATTGGCCCGGCTTAGGATGTACCCTAACTACTCACATGTATTTAAGCAATTTCGTAAAAGTTTGCTTTACGAGCTTCGTAGAGCTCGTATCGCAAAATGCATGTTTGGACATCATATCTACTTACGTAGAGATGATGTTCAAACTTGCATTTACATTGATTTCTTAAAGTTAAAGTATCAGGTTTCATAGGGCTGACCTTAAAGCCAGATAAGCATGGAAGCCTATGGGAAAAATCATGGATTTTCTATCTTTTTGAAAACCAAAATATTTAAAAAAGTTACTTAAAAAGGTGTTTTAAACACCTGCAAAGGATGTGTAAAAGTGTATAAATGCACTTTTTATTAACTAAATGCAAGTGGAAATGTGTATTTTCATTATGTGGGCTTTATTTCTCAGTTATATAGTCCTAAAGTCTGGTTAGCTACTCCAGATAATAGGAACGCTATAATGAACAAAGCCCCAGTGGTTTCCAAGCTATATCTCCAATAACAACAATTATCAATTTAGAAAATACGTCTGTAATTCTTTTACGGACGTGACTAACTCGATTAGATTAATTAAACGATTAAATGAATAATTAAAATAAACAACTGATTCAACAAACTTATTTAAGTATAACAAAGGGATATTTATTAATACAGTGTAACTCTCATGAATACCCAATGCTAAGTAAGGTCCATAACATCAAGAAAATGGAGAAGCCATTTTCGCTAACAAACGCTCTATGTTAGTCTATGGACATGACTAAGCGAAACGAAGCGCTACGGAGCGCAAGATAGAAATGCTAGCAGATCTAGCTTCGCGAAGTAGCGCTGACGTCATTGTTCTTGTGACGTCAGAAGCAAGTACTATGAAAACAATAAAGGCACATCTGCGCATGTGCAAGTACTTACTTCTCTATAACGCAAATATAGAGACTTTACGTCATCACTAAAACGATTATCGCGAACAATAATAGTATCGAATTAACAATCGATTTAAATGCGAATAACAATTGCAGTTAATATGTGAAGCATATTAACTGCTAATATCAAAGCAATTATATCGTTGTATCTAAATACGACGAAACCGGAAATGCCACCGGAAGTACATGCATAGCGTTGTCAGATCCCTAACGGTTTGGAATCTTGTACTTCCGGTATGCAAACGACTAAGGTCATGTAACGCATGACCTTTCCAAGTTGACCGCATGCACGTATCAACGTTAGGGACGCGAGTCCGCTATATCGCATGCAAACAGTATATAACGCATAGGAAAAGCATTACCAATGCATTTCCTATGGAGTCAACTACTATATATGATACAGCAGTCTTTCCCCATAGGATTTAAACTACCATGCACATCCTACACTACTATTATAGGGTTGCCACAAGTGTAGCAAGGGAATATCTACCACAAATTCCCTCTTTCACGCCTCTACACTTACACAATATGGCTACCCTTAGCGATCTAAATAGCTAATGACGACCAACATTTATTAAAAGTGCACTCAATAATAAACATTCAAATTAATACATAATACAAAGATCAATAACATGCTGTTAACGCTATATATTACTGCACAGCATGGACCTGCAAGTAAACAAAATACATACATATCCAACAATTAGTGAAAACAAGACCCACCACCACATGACCCCAATACATGTAAACAACATTACACTTAGAATCATCCGTAGTTAATCTAACACTAATTGAAACTCACTGAAAGCATAAACAGCAACTAAAATTAAATACTAAACCATTTAATAGCACAGTGCCTGCAATCAGATCATGTATGTGTGCCTTAAAGTGACCGAAATATTCGCTCAACTGGAGGCTTCAAGGTGGATTTATTGGTTGGCTTCGTGAGGAAGTCGGCCATGTTTGCCTCAGACTCCACATAGTCTATGACAAACGCCCCTTGGCCCAACTGGTACCTTGCAAAATGGTGTCGCAATGCGATATGCTTCGATCTGCTATTTTCAATAACAGACTCAGCAAAAGTAATCGCCGACTTATTGTCACACCACATTGTAGGGACTTCGAAATCAATGATTCCCCAGTTATCCACAAACCTCTTAAGCCAAACCACCTCCTTGACTGCCTCTGCAAGAGCAATGTATTCACTCTCCATTGTGGAGAGTGCCACACATTTCTGTTTCTGGCTCTTCCAGGATACTACCCCACTGTCAACCATCACAATAAAACCGCTAAAGCTGCGGCAATCATGCGTGGAATTCCAGCTGGCATCAACAAAGCATTCTAGCTTGGGGGCAGAATTTAGTCTAGAAGAATCAAACAGTCAATACATAGTGTTTAGTAGTCAGCAAATAAGACACTAATTTGCCCAAGTATCTCCAATGCTCCTGTGTAGGTGCATTGGAAAATTGGGCTAAATAAATCGTAGCCATAAGCACGTCTGGTCTCGTTCTTTTTGCTAAGAACAAGACCGCCCCAATGATGTTCTTATATGGCACGTCTACCTGATCTTTGTCACCGGGCATCTGTACCAAGCCTCCCACTACTAGAGGTAGGGTAGTTGCTTTTATCTCCAGCCCCGGAAATAAATTAGGCAGTTGGTTCACATTATCCTCTTGATGGATGCCAACATACCTGTGGCTGTACACAAAATTCACTCCCAACAAGCTCCTTATTGGTCCCAATGAGTGTATTTTGTATACGCTATCCAGATCCTCAATTGCAGTGGTGACTCCCAAGGAATTCTTGGCAAAGACCCCTACATCATCTACGTAGATCACAAGGACGATAGCATTCAGCTTGATATATACACAAGCTGAGCCATCTGCCCTCCTGTAACCAAAACCTGTTAACACTTTGTCTAGATGAAGGAACCACTCCTTTCCTGACTGGTGGAGGCCGTACAACGACTTCCTCAGTCTAAGACCGGATCCCATCTCCTCAAACCCTTGAGGAGCCTTCATCCAACTATTGTGTCTAAGGTCCGCATACAGGTAGGCCCATGAGACATCTACTTGATGGTGCAACCACCCAAGTCTTCCCACTAAAATCGAAAAACAAAGTCTAATTAGAGTGAAATTAACTACGGGTGAATAGCAATTATTGTAGTCGATCCCTTTACGCTGCCTGTGGCCACCTGCCACAAGGCGAGCATGGAATCGCTCGATATAACCATCGTGTGTTTTCTTCACGGCAAAAACCCAGCGATTAGGGAGTAATCGCTGTCCTTTAGGCGGGGTGATAACTTCCCAAACAGCACGTTCAGTCATCATCCTAATTTCTTCTTCCATTGCCTCCTTCCACAGCTTGGCTTGGGGTGACTGGATCGCCTCTTTATAATTCTTTGGCGTCAGGATGGGGTCTGCTCTAGTTCTGTTAAATGTTAGTAAAACATGATCATCAATTATATTGCAAAAGTAAGTAAAATCTTCGTCTTCTTCGATGTATTCCACGTCATCTTCTCCCTCAGCACCTGCTTCCACATCGGGAGCGAATCGTACTGTCTTGCCGTTTCCATTACTGCCATTACTGCTGTCTGTTGGGCTTGCCACGTCCGCATTCACGTCCCAAGGCTGCAATTTCGTTCTGCCGGTCACCTTTAGAGTAGCAGCAGTATTCGCACGTGGCTCTGACTGGTATCTCTCTACTGGCTTCTTCTTCCGACAAACTTTCCTTGCAGTGTTCTTCACAAAAGGCTTAGGAACTGCTGGTTGGGCCTGCTGATCCTCTGCCTTCCTTGGGGTAGCTTGCTGCTGTGGTATCATCTCAAGCACGTCTTCTAAAACTGCACCCGGCATCTCTACTGGAGGGCTGGGCTGCCTAGAAGACTCAGATGACGTACTTGATGCCACCTGTTCCATTCGCTCCTTAAATGGTGTAATCTCCGCTGGTACTATCGACGTCCCGGCCTGGGACATCGTACCGATTCCACTTGTTGTGTGGTCATCAAATACGACGTCACTAGGAGTAGCAGGAACTGGCCTCTTGTTGTTATCATCGTCATCGTCATTGTCTGAATCGCCTAAACAGTCTATATTAATAGCTGGAAAAACATTTGGATTATCTTTCTTTTGGCAGCTCTGCTGGGCTCCATCTGCTGGCTTGGCAAAGTCTTTTGGTTGGAATTCTGGCTCAGGCTTGAATTCCCCCTTAATCGGCTCCTCGTTGAATCGCACACTCTTTCACTCAACGACTTTCCAATACTGAGGCATCCACACCCTATAACCAGTACTGCTCTCCACATATCCTACCATTACGCCTTTCTCTGCTTTCGGATCCAGCTTCTTGCGTTTTTTGCTTGGGATAAACACCCAAGCATCTGCACCAAAAAGTTTTAAATTAGTCAAAATGGGGACTTTTCCGGTCCACAGCTTGTAGGGAGTTCGTCCATCTAACTTCCGATGACCTGTCCTATTGTAGAGATACGTCGCACATTTCGCTGCCTCTGGCCAAAACACTGGATCCAAACCACTATTGAACAACAGGCATCTGGTTCCCTCAATTAGTGTACGGTTGAACCTTTCAGCGATGCCGTTCTGTTTCGGAGTGTATGTGTTCGTCCTCTGGTGTCTTATTCCATTCTGCAAAAGAAAAGTGTCAATATCTCGGTTGCAAAACTCGAGGCCATTATCCGTCCTAATGGCCCCGAACTTACTATTGCACGAACGCTCGGTAGCTAAAATGAACTGTTTAATTAACATAGCAACATCTGACTTAGATTTCATCACATAGATCTTACCCTTTCGGCTAAAATCATCAATAAACGTCACTATATAGCGACATTCACCAATGCCTACCACATTGGCTGGGCCCCAGCAATCGGCGTGTACCAGTTGTAGCACACGCATACTCTGTTTGCCCTTGATCCGAGGCGCCACCGCACACGCCATACAGGCCCTTATACATAGGTCGCAAAATCCGCTGTTATAATTCTTGATAGCAGGGAGGCCCTCCAGGGCCCCATCCGCAATCATCTGTCTTACAACGCCGTCGCTGGGGTGCCCCAGCCGTCTGTGTAGCATGGCCGCGTCGTTACTAATCGCGTGCACTTGATGGTTTCTGCTCACAAAGTTTCGATGCAAATGAGGTGTAACAACCACTTGAGCCTTTAACACATAAAAGTTATTAGTCAATACAGTTTTAAACACGACTTCACCTGCTTTAGTTGAAACTACATAGTTCTTGCCCTCCATATGTTGCATGTAGCCATTTTGCGCCAATTGTGTCGCACTAACCAAGTTCACAATGGCTTTAGGAGAATACCTTATACCTAGCAAAGTTACATTAGTTCCATCGATACACAACCTGATGTCTCCATAGCCAAGAATGGGGATTGTATCTCCTTCCCCAGTAGTTCTGGCTGTTGACTTCTGCTCTGTGAACGACGAAAACCAATCTCTCCTATTCGTGAAATGGCTCGAAGCGCCACTGTCTATGGTCCAATTCAGCTAAGGCAGTATTTTCTGTGTTAAAAACATGATTAATAACAGTTTGACTAGACTCCTTTGTTACCCCATCATCAATTAGCAATCCAAACTCTGTAGTAGGCTTTGTAGAAGCCCCCTGCTGGTCCTTGGGCTTTCCAGCAGCTCTTGGTTGATTGCACTTGTTGGCAAAATGGCCAGGCTTCTTACATCTAAAACACTTAACTTCGGTTTTATTAGTACTGTTTCCATTGTTATTAGATTTCCCAGCATTTTTCTTTCCCTTCTCGCCCTTCTTTTTGCCATGTCCAGTGGCAAAAGCACCATTTCCGTTTACGTTACCGTTTCCTTCAACCAAGAATTGGACTCGCGCGTTCTCGGTTAATAAGCCGTCAATCACAGTTTTGACGGTAAACTGGTCACAAGGCGTACAGTATAATTGCTGTAGAACACCATTGAACTCTTGGGGTAAAGCAGTCATCATCTGGTATGCAACGTATTGTTCATCCAATATGAAACCAGACTCTGCAACCTCCCTTTGTTTTCTTTGCACCCTTGCAATAAACACTGGGATGGTTTCCCCATCAATGTATCTAATATTGGTAAACTCCCTCAAGAGTGCAGCCTCTCGAGCAATGGCTCTTGGCTCATACGCATTCTTGAGGGCATCCCAAGCTTCATTAGCAGTCATTTCGGGCGTTATCATATCTTTAATCTCATCAGTGAGATTCAAATAAATTAGGCCAACTGCCTGTTCGTCCTTCGCGGACCACTGATCTCTGGCCTCCTCTGTTGCAGTTCTATCCGGTTTCAGAATGAACTTATCCCCAGATACATAACGCCAGACATTCTTTGACTTAAGCATTATTCTCATATTACTGGCCCACACCTGGTAATTTGTATGAGAAAGCTTATCAAAGTCCTGCCATTTATACTTAGACGCCATTTTCGAATTAAGCTAAGCTAAGCTCGGAATTTGAATGTTTAAAGTACTTACAGTAGATCCTGTATAGATCACTGGTGATTAACCAAGGATGATGCAATCGTGCACTATTGCATCAGCCAACTCAATCGTAGCACAAACACACAAAAACACTCGCGTAATCAAATGGCAAATTTGTAATTACAGTCCGTTAATCACAATCTTCAAAACGGTGAATCTTCTTAGAAATAGTAACGAGCCTGGGCCCATAACCTTTGTGGGCTTTATTTCCCAGTTATATAGTCTTAAAGTCTGGTTAGCTACTCCAGATAATAGGGACGCTATAACAAACAAAGCCCCAGTGGTTTCCAAGCTATATCTCCAATAAAGACGATTATCAACTTAGAAAATACGTCTGTAATTCTTTTACAGACGTGACTAACTCGATTAGATTAATTAAACAATTAAATGAATAATTAAAATAAAGAACTGATTCAACAAACTTATTTAAGTATAACAAAGGGATATTTATTAATACAGTGTAACTCTCATGAATACCCAATGCTAAGTAAGGTCCATAACATCAAGAAAATGGAGAAGCCATTTTTGCTAACAAACGCTCTATGTTAGTCTATGGACATGACTAAGCGAAACGAAGCGCTATGGAGCGCAAGATAGAATTGCTAGCAGATCTAGCTTCGCAAAGTAGCGCTGACGTCATTGTTCTTGTGACGTCAGAAGCAAGTACTATGAAAACAATAAAGGCACATCAGCGCATGTGCAAGTACTTACTTCTCTATAACGCAAATATAGAGACTTTACGTCATCGCTAAAACGATTACAATAATATCGATAAAACGATTATCGCGAACAATAATAGTATCGAATTAACAATCGATTTAAATGCGAATAACAATTGCAGTTAATATGTGAAGCATATTAACTGCTAATATCAAAGCAATTATATTGTCGTATCTAAATACGACGAAACTGGAAATGCCACCGGAAGTACATGCATAGCGTCATCAGATCCCTAACGGTTTGGAATCATGTACTTCCGGTATGCAAACGACTAAGGTCATGTAACACATGACCTTTCCAAGTTGACCGCATGCACGTATCAACGTTAGGGACACGAGTCCGCTATATCGCATGCAAACAGTATATAACGCATAGGAAAAGCATTACCAATGCATTTCCTATGGAGTTAACTACTATATATGATACAGCAGTCTTTCCCCATAGGATTTAAACTACCATGCACATCCTACACTACTATTATAGGGTTGCCACAAGTGTTGCAAGGGAATATCTACCACATAAATTATCAGGTTTCATAGGGCTGAGCTTAAAGCCAGAAAAGCATTGAAGCCTATGGGAAAAATCATGGATTTTCTATCCTTTTGAAAACCAAAATATTTCAAAAAGTTACTTAAAAAGGTGTTTTAAACACCTGCAAAGTATGCGTAAAAGTGTATAAATGCACTTTTTAATAACTAAATGCAAGTGCAAGCGTGTATTTTCAATATCTGAAGGGATTACGTCCACACATGTATTTAAGCAATTTTGTAAAAGTTCGCTTTACGAGCTTCGTACAGCTCGTATCGCAAAATGCATGTTTGGACATCATATCTACTTACGTAGAGATGATGTTCAAACATGCATTTACATTGATTTCTTAAAGTTAAATTATAAGGTTTCATAGGGCTGAGCTTAAAGCCAGAAAAGCATGGAAGCCTATAGGAAAAATCATGGATTTTCTACCCTTTTGAAAACCAAACTTTTTTAAAAAGTTAAGTAAAAAGGTGTTTAACACTAGAACGACCAAAGCGGTCATTTTGACTGCAAAGCAATTTTAAACTCTTATATCTCCAAAACCATTTATCGCAAACCATTGAAATTTTATGACTTTTCCTAACTTTTTGAGGTATAAAAGAAATTTAAATAATTAAAAATCTAAGTTTAATATTTCCTGAGAAAATTATTAGTCTTCCTAGAACGACCAGCGGCGGTGAAAATGACCGCCATAGACATACAACTACAAACAAAACAAGCCACCAAATGTCAGTGTTACTTTGAGTTTAGTTTTTCTTTTTTGTTCTACTAACTATTATGTGAATTATTACAGTTGTTTATGTTATTTGAATAACGTTCATGGAGTTTTAATTGTGTTTCAAAAACAAATCGATGTACTTAGTGCTAAAAACACTTCTCAATGAGCTCTAATGTATTTTTATGACTTTTGCAACAAAAAACTTTAGTAATTCCAAGTATTTTGTAAACAACTATTTAGTTAACTACACTTTAGCACTAAACATACCAGTATTTGAAAAATAAATATGCTAGCCAACGGTTTTAGCTTGCATTTATCACTCATTTGTGACGTTATCTCATACAGCATTATTGCATTTTGAATCAGCTTTTCAACATTTGTAAAAGCTTGATTGCTGCCTTTTTTTGCTTCTACAATTCTTATTTCTGTTATTTATGTTTAAAAACAAATAACTGAATCATATAGTAAGTGTTTGAAAAATATTTTGAAGAAATGTATTTTTGAAAAAACACAATATTGATGAAATGTATAATAAAAAAACTAACCACTATGAAACTCTTGAATATTTGCACGAGTTTCAAGTAATGGTGGTAGTGGTGCTAATGGAAATTCTGAGTTTCTGGTTTGCTACAATTATCTTCAGAAGTAGACACACATATGACAAGTACAAGTTCTGGTTTCAAGTACAATATTTGTTTCTTTTGATTTACCTATCAATCAACTTGATGAAAATCACTCATAAGGTGCATCGAGAATGTGTGTTGTGGTAAATGTATCAAAAAAATGCTATATATATTGTATATTTTATTGTAATTCATGATTTTCCTATGGCGGTCATTTAGACCGCTAATGGTCGTTTTAGGTATACTGAAATGTCGGTCATTCTAGTGTTAAAAGAATGCATAAAAGTGTATAAATGCACTTTTTAATGGCTAAATGAAAGTGGAAGCGTGTATTTTCAATATCTGAAGGGATTACGTCCATACATGTATTTAAGCAATTTTGTAAAAGTTCGCTTTACGAGCTTCACAGAGCTCGTATCGCAAAATGCATGTTTGGACATCATATCTACTTATGTAGAGATGATGTTCAAACATGCATTTACATTGATTTCTTAAAGTTAAATTATAAGGTTTCATAGGGCTGAGCTTAAAGCCAGAAAAGCATGGAAGCCTATGGGAAAAATCATGGATTTTCTACTCTTTTGAAAACCAAACTTTTCTAAAAAGTTAAGTAAAAAGGTGTTTTAAAGCATGCGTAAAAGTGTATAAATGCACTTTTTAATGGCTAAATTGTTGGAGTTTCACGTTCTGCTCTTTTAATTGCCGATGCAATTTGATTGCAATGCGTCGTATCAGTTAGCTACTCTGATACAACGTATAGCGTTCAAACACAAAGGAAACTACTGCAGACTTCAGTAGCAAGAGTTTTCGACTCAAATAGCCTTAATTCGTGAATTTATGTCGTAATTATATCAATTTGACTTACTCTATTTGTTTACTCAATAAATCGTAGTTACTTATTGCTAACTCTATTTAAATTTAATTCGCCGTATGCGATTAATTTAAAATCTAAAAACAAACACCAACTAGAAAATTATGACATCACAAATAGGTCTTTATTCTTTGAAAGACATATAGCAAGTGAGTCTCAAAGTGTACATGTACGCGTAATGCATCATCTGCAAAACGCGATTTGAATTGTCATTCCCGCTGGAATGTTACTGTTGTATTGATATTCCCTAGTTATGCAATTCGCCATCGGCGCAGCCACACCTGCCGCCAATTGACGGAGGCATGGCCGCGCCAACTGGCGAGAGCTCCGATGGCTCAAAATGAGCCATCCATGCAAATTGAAAGAGAAAACATGCTTAATTAAAATCTATAATACCTGTTACCGCTCAGCAGACCTTCCGGTGATCAATTAATCCCTGGAAGGGTAAACCATAATCCAATTTGGTTATTTAACACCCGCGACTGAGGCGGAGCCAACCGTAAGGCCCGCCATCTTGAAAGCGAATGGCTTAGATAACATTACGTCTATGTAAATGACTTAATACAAAATTTAGAAACACGATTAAAATTAAAGGAACGTTTTAAACTAATTGAGAATAATTAAATAAAAGATATTTAATTATGTATACAATGGTTTAATGCCGATGAATATTTAATTTGAGCAATTTAAATATTCAACGGCTAAATAGTCCCTTGTATTAATGCGCGTTATGTAACAGCGCATAGGGACTCATGTAATGGCAATGTTGCCAACTAACGGTGAACGTAAATAATAACTATTAATTATTTACATTATAGAAATAATATTTAAAGTAGCAATAGATTGTTTTAAAATTAAAACAATCATTTTAAAAATTGTTTTAGAGCTAAGATTAAAGATAACGTATCGATGCGCACAACCGATGCGCAATCGGTAACTTGCTATGTACGCTTTGCAACGGCGATGTTGCCAAAGCGGTACATTTAGCAAGATGATTTTAATAAATTAATTAAATGATTTTGAACAATCTAACGATGATTTATTAGTTAAATCATCGATTAGATTAATAATGGAATTTAAGAATTAATTAATAATGAATTTAGAAAATTGCCGTTACTTGCTAACTTGCATACACTGTATGCTATTGTGTTATTTGAATGTATGTTTACGTTGCTATGGTAACGGCATTAACGCAAGCCCGTTACCAAGCCAAATAATTTGTTTACGCAAACGATTAAATTTATCGCTAAATTTAATCGCATTTAATATTAATATTTGTATTAATAATGTTTTGTTTATGGCGATATTGTTTTTGTGGTTAATAGCGATTAACCACGCATTTGTAACTTCTGTATTATGTTTACGATATAACAGACTCTATGTAAGAGTCTGACTTCTCTATTTAATGTGTATTAGCATTGATTAATGAAGTCAGCCTGTTTTCCAGTGGAAATAGCATTACACCATTGAGTCTATGAAGTGTCTGACTCCCATAAGAAAACAGTCTGACCTAGCTGACCTTCCGTTAAAAGGTCACGTATCCCATTTTGAGAGGTCCCAAGTCACTTCTGATTAGGACCTCTACATGATAACATCGCAATAGCATTCTCTACTATATTTTGATCGCATTGCATTGTATGTCAGTTTGTTTAAATGTTTACTTGAATAAATTCAATTTAACCTTTAACCTTAACTTCCGTTTTACGTATTTATTAAGTTTAAGTAACTAAAAGTTTATCTTTTGATATAAGTAACGTATCGTTAACTACAGGAGCTTTGGATTAACGCTGCGTAAGGTCTAAATCATCGATTACATATAGAGCGCAGGCGCCCTAAATAGAATCGACGCCAATAGACACAACAAAGGTTATGGGCCCAGTCTCCTATAACTTGTGATTACATCGAAAACGACAAATACGGATTAAAACTTAGTGCCCTTTGTGTTTGGAATACGCCGTTGTGTTCAACATCAAGATTTGTGTAGTGCCCTTTGTTCACGAACAAAGGAACGCGTTGAGAAAGAGGGGAGCGTAAAGAGGTCACCTCTTCTTCATCGATATCAACAAAGAAACCCCTTGAAGCAACTTTAACGTAACGATTCAAGATGGCTACTGTTGTATTGGTATTCCCTAGTTATGCAATTCGCCGTCGGCGCAGCCTCACCTGCCGCCAATTGAAGGAGGCATGGCCGCGCCAACTGGCGAGAGCTCCAATGGCTCAAAATGAGCCATCCATGCAACTTAAGAATAAAAACATGCATAATTAAACTTATACTACCTGGCACTGCTCACCGGATATCGATCGGACAATTATCCGATCGATATTCAAGCCGTAAATCCATTTTGGGTAATTTGAAACACTCGCGACTGAGGCGGAGCCAACCGTAAGGCCGGCCATCTTAAAGCAAATGAATTAGATAACATTACGTCTATACAAATGACAATGTTAATTTAATAAACACGATTAAAATTAAATGAACATTTAGAACTAAAATAGAATAATTAAATAAAAGATATTTAATTATGTATGTTATGTTTTAACGCCGATGAATATTTCATTTGATCGAATTAAATATTCAACGGCGAAATAGTCATTTGTATTAATGCGCGTTATGTAACAGCGCATAGGGACTCATGTATTGGCAATGTTGCCAACTAACGGTGAACGTAAATAATTAATAATAATTATTTACGTCATGTCAAAATTAACTAAATTAATAATAGAATGTTTTAATAATAAAACATTTAATTTAGAAAATGTTTTAAAGCTAGAATTAAATATAACAAATCGATGCGCACAACCGATGCGCAATCGGTAACTTGCTATGTACGCTTTGCAACGGCGATGTTGCCAAAACGGTACATTTAGCAAGATGAATTATTTAAAATTAAATAAGTAAATTTACATTAATCTAACGATGATTTATTATGTAAATCATCGATTAGATTGATCATTAGAATTTAATAAATATCTATAACAATTTAATAAAATCGCCGTTACTTGTTAACTTGCACACACTGTACGTATGTGTGTTTTTGAATGTTTGTTTGCGTTGCTATGGTAACAGCACTAACGCAAGCCCGTTACCAAGCCAAGTAATTTGTTTACGCTAAACGATTTAATTTACCGTTAAATTTAATCGTATTCAATATTAATATTTGTATTAATAATGTTTTGTTTACGGCGATATTGTTTTCGTGGTTAATAACGATTAACCACGCGTTTGTAACGTCTGTATTATGTTTACAATATAACAGACTCTATGTAAGAGTCTGACTTCTCCATTTAATGTGTTTTAGCATTGATTAATGAAGTCAGCCTGTTTTCCAATGGAAATAGCATTACACCATTGAGTCTATGAAGTGTCTGACTCCCATAAGAAAACAGTCTGACCTAGCTGACCTTCCATTAAAAGGTCACGTATCGCATTTTGAGAGGTCCCAAGTCACTTCTGATTAGGACCTCTACATGATAACATCGCAATAGCGTTCTCTAGTATATTTTGATCGCATTGCATTGTATTGTTCATTGTATGTCAGTTTGTTTAAATGTTTACTTGAATAAATTCAATTTAACCTTTAACCTTAACTTCCGTTTTACGTATTTATTTAGTTTAAGTAACTAAAAGTTTATCTTTCAATATAAGTAACGTACAGTTAACTACAGGAGCTTTGGATTAACGCTGCGTAAGGTCTAAATCATCGATTACAAATAGAGCGCAGGCACCCTAAGTAGAATTGACGCCAATAGACCCAACAAAGGTTATGGGCCCAGACTCCTATAACTTATAACTTTATCGAAAACGACAAATACGGATTAAAACTTAGTGCCCTTTGTGTTTGGAATACGTCATTGTGTTCAACATCAAGATTTGTGTAGTGCCCTTTGTTCATGAACAAAGGAACGCGTTGAGAAAGAGGGGAACGTAAATAGGTCACCTCTTCTTCATCGATTTCAACAAAGAAACCCCTTGAAGCACCTTTAACATAATGATTCAAGATGGCTACAAAGAACAACAAAAACGGCCCTAAGTGGAATGTTTTGGAACTGACTCATGTAAATTACAATACGTGGCGTGAAAGCATGGAGATGTTAAGGAAGAAAAAGAACGTTATAATGAGAAAAACAGAAAGGCCCTTGGGCTTATCTACCTACACGTATCTGATGACATCAAAAAGAGTCTAAAAGGCATCCGGAGTGCCAAAGAAGCCTGGGATCGGTTAAATGAGCTCTATGAACCAAAAGTGATGGCCAGAGAGGCCTGTTTACTAATTGAACTTGTAAATACCAAGCACCAACCAGGCGAGCAACTACAGACCTTCATTACACGCCTAACTAATAAGAATGCAGAATTGAAAGAGGCCGGATATAACCTGGATGAGCGATTCCTAGGTTACTTCATGATTGCATCGTTACCATCAGACTATGCAATCACTGTCTCCAGGCTATATAACATGCCCAGAGACGAGTTCACTGTGGACAAAGTGATAAAAGAATTGACCACCGAAGACGTGCGTGTACGATACTCCAACGGGGCCAATGGCGAAGGCCACAACATCTACCATACGCACCATGGCCACAAGAAAGGCAAAGGCAAAAGCCGTGGCCAAAAGTCCAATAGCGGCAATTCCAAAAACACTAAACAATAAACGGACACTTCCGGTAAAACCGAATAAGTGCCGCAGCAATAAATCGCAAAAGACCCATGAAACTAATAATGGACAAACTACTAATAACAACACCAATAAGAAGAAAAACGGAAATAACAATGCTGGAGATGGAAATCAATTTAATTTCCATACAAAGGACCTCTCCGACAACTCCAATGTAAGTAAACAAATTTGTTTATTGAGTGGCAATACTACACCTAGCGAGACCAGCTATTGGACGTTAGACAGTGGTGCTACGAGTCATTTTAGTTCAAATAGGGCTTGGTTTTCTAACTTTTGCCCTTTGAATTCATCTGCAGAAACCACTGGAGAGAGGGACTCCATTCCAATTTTAGGAGTAGGGGACATTAAACTTAAATGTGATGGTGGGAATGAAATTGTCTTGAGGGATGTACGATATACGCCAACGGCCAGAGTTAATCTAATTAGTGGAACGCGAATCGCTAAACAGGGCCTAGTACAACACCTTGAAGACGATTATTATTCAATAAGAACGAAAAACGGCAAACAAATAGTTAGGGCATTTCTCGTCGATAACTTTTACATACTACCAGCCACCCCTATATACGATAAGAATGTAAAAATAGACTTTACCAGTGAAAGCTTGCATAGGGTCAATGACCTAGCGACCTTACATCGCAAATTGGGTCACCCGAGTGACTCCGTATTGAAAAAGATGATTGACGACAATGCAATCACTGGATTACCACATAAAGTTGATTTCAATACGCGATTTTGTGACATTTGTGTTCGTGCAAAGTCAACGACTGCTAAAAGCCCTAACATCGACCACAAGCAAAGCACTCGGAAGTTGGAATTAGTCCACTCTGACTGCTGGGGCCCTTCACCATGCAACGGCCTTAATGGCGAACGATACATAGTGACATTTGTGGACGATTTTACGCGAAGAGCCTGAATATATACGTGCAAAAACAAAAGTGACATTGGCCCAATTGTGAAAAATTACATTCAATCCAACGAACGCGCAACTGGATTGAAATTGCGTGCATTCCAAACTGACAATGGCCTCGAATATAGCAATTTGGGCATTAGCCACCAACGAACTGAAACCTACAATCCTTAACAAAATGGAATTGCAGAACGTTTCAACAGGTCTCTGATTGAAAAGACCAGAGCCCTATTGTTCGACAGTGGCCTAAGTGAGGAATTTTGGCCTGAAGCAGCAGACACCAGCTGCTATTTGTACAACAGAATTGGCCATCGTAAACTCAATGGACTTACGCCAATGGAACTATGGACAGGGACCAAGCCAAGCATCAAATATTTGCGGACCTTTGGATGCCCAGCTTGGGTCCATGTCCCTGCGCAGAAAAGAAATAAGCTGGAGCCTAGAACCATCGAAGGAGTGATGGTAGGATACGCTAGGAGTGCTCCAGGCTACCTCATTTGGCTGCCCCAACAGAGCCGAGTCATCGAAAGTAAGAGTGTCACCTTCAATGAACACGACTCACCGACGGAAGTCCCAAAACACAACGAACTTCCGCCGATTGAAGGGGAAAATGCAGTCGCCAAAGGACCACTACCACCAACAGTAACTCGCCAATTTAAATTTGGCGATGATGACGATGACGAGAGCGATGATGATGACAATGATGACTCCAATGGCGACAAACCCAACGAATTCAGATGTCAAAGCAGAAGTGGAGCCAGCAGTCCACACATGTATTTAAGCAATTTTGTAAAAGTTCGCTTTACGAGCTTCGTATCGCAAAATGCATGTTTGGATATCATATCTACTTACGTAGAAATGATGTTCAAACATGCATTTACATTGATTTCTTAAAGTTAAATTATTAGGTTTCATAGGGCTGAGCTTAAAGCCAGAAAAGCATGGAAGCCTATGGGAAAAATCATGGATTTTCTATCCTTTTGAAAACCAAAATATTTCAAAAAGTTACTTAAAAAGATGTTTTAAACACCTGCAAAGGATGCGTAAAAGTGTATAAATGCACTTTTTAATAACTAAATGCAAGTGGAAGAGTATAAGTAGTTAGGGTACATCCTAAGCCGGGCCAATCAGCGTTGAGCTTTTGGGCGCGAAATTTAAATCTGACCAATCAGAGAGCAGGATTGGGTGGTGGGCGTGGCTACGCCAAAAAGTGGGCGGAGCCTACTGTTACAAATGTCCCATGTTAAACTCTCATAGTGACGTCATAACTTCTTTTTGTTGTACACTGTATGAGGCAACCCTGTACGTATGCGCTCCCAGCTGTTGTGTGTTAAACGGGTAGCGCATGCGTAGCGTAAACGTAGTCGCTACGTGTTTGTCGATATTAATCTGATTACGCTCCGCCCCAATTAGTTACAGTTTTAATAGCTTACATGTGTTTTCTTGAGTTGTTTGA
>JAAFCF010004761.1:2010-14600 GCA_013389785.1 Helicorthomorpha holstii
AAAGGATAGAAAATCCATGTTTTTCCCATAGACTTCCATGCTTTTCTGGCTTTAAGCTCAGCCCTATGAAACCTCATAATTTAACTTTAAGAAATCAATGTAAATGCATGTTTGAACATCATCTCTACGTAAGTAGATATGATGTCCAAACATGCATTTTGTGATACGAGCTCTACGAAGCTCGTAAAGCAAACTTTTACAAAATTGCTTAAATACATGTGTGGACGTAATCCCTTCAGATATTGAAAATACATGCTTCCACTTGCATTTGGTTATTAAAAAGTGTATTTATACACTTTTACGCATGCTTTGGGGGTGTTTAAAACCCTTTTTATGTAACTTTTAAAAAAGTTTGGTTTTCAAAAGGATAGAAAATCCATGATTTTTCCCATAGACTTCCATGCTTTTCTGGCTTTAAGCTCAGCCCTATGAATGTTGTGTACGTGTCTTCCCTTGTTGCATAACTCGCCGTCGGCTTAACCCCGCTCATCGCCGATTGACGAGAGCTAGGTCCAGCCTACTGGCGAGTTCTCAATATGGTTTCAAATGAAACCATCAATGTAAATAAGCATAATTAAATTATACGACTTGATTTCTGCTCAGCTGATTATCCGATGATCAATTAATCATCGGATAATTAACGCGTAAATCCTCGTGTACCTAAAATTCACCCGCGACTTAGGCGGAGCCAACCGTAAGGCCCGCCATCTTACAAGCAAATGACTTGTGTAACATTACGTCTATTGGTATGATGTAATACGAAACTTAAAATAGAGAATTAAAATCATTTAACTATTTTAAATGATTGATTATAATTAAATATTAAATATTTAATTATGCTTTACTTATTTTATCGCCAATAAATATTTAAAACGAGCAATTTAATTATTAAATGACGATTACGTGTTTGTATGCATGCACGTTATGTAATAGCGCATAGCATACCTTGTATTGATTACCTTGTACTGGCAATGATGCCAGATAATGGCAAACGTAAACAATTTAAATAAATGTTTATGATAAATTTAAAATAAATTTTAAGATTGAATATAATTGTTTATAATTTATAAACAATTAATTAAATGTTATTTGGCTTTAAAACAAACGTTTAGGATACGATGCGCACAACCGATGCGCGATTGGTAACTGCGAGTGGGTACGCTTGGCAACGGCGATGTTACCAATGCGATACACTTTGCAATTACGAATAAAAATTCGAAATAATATAAACACAGGCTGACCCATCAGCTCTGTTATAGCTCATGCCAACCAAAACACCATCCAAATGGAGAAACCACTCCTTCCCAGACAGGTGGAGTCCATAAAGTGATTTAATCAGTCTTACAGACTCTCCCAAATGGGAAAACCCAGGAGGTGGTCTCATCCAAATTTTATGCTTCAATGTCCCATACAGGTAAGCCCCCTTGATGTCCACTTGCTGGTGACACCACTGTAGACGACCCACTAAAATGGAAAAACACAAACGGATTAAAATGAAATTCACAACTGGTGAATAAATGACATCGTAATCGATTCCTTTACACTGTCTATGGCCCCCAGCCACAAGACGTGCACGGAATCGGTCCACGTTACCACTGGGTGTATATTTCACAGCATACACCCAACTACTTGGAAACACTCTTTGTCCAGTAGATGGCCTTTCACTTATCCACACCTTTCTCTCAGTCATCATGGCAATCTCCTTCTCCATGGCTGCCTGCCAATGTTATTTTTGAGGGGACTCCATGGCCTCTTTTTAAGTCTTTGACTTCTTGACTCTGCTTTCCTCACTATTGCTATTAAAAACATTAGTCATAAAAACAAAATTAGAAATGTTTGAATTAGATGATGTGGTCTCCTCAGTTGTGGTTTCCTCTGTTGATGTGGTCGGCTCTTTTTCACTATTGGAGTCTTTGCTGGACTCCTGGCTTGGTGATGACCCCTGACTTGATCCCTGACTCGATTCAGTGCTGCTTTGACCATATGTTTCATCCCAGATGGGTATGGCCTTACCTCCTGACATCTTAAAATGTCCTGGAACATGTGGGGCTGGCATCGGCGGCTCATACAGCTCTTCTTCAATGTTCTCCAATTGAAACTGCACCTTGGTCAATGGCTTGTCCTTCCCAGATCGTGTCCAGCTTGGTTTGAAGGCGTTGTCAGCAGCAATGATCTCCTGATCAGATGAGCTTGTTGATGAAGTCCTTGATGAACTCTGCACCTGTTGTAATCTTAATTTAATGGGAGTTATACTAACTCTTTTTACTGGTGTTGTTGACTTTGTGGCACTTCCGGTTCCTGTCATGGTACCAATACCACTGTCGACTGCACTTGGAGCTGGTTCAACAACCTCTGCATCGTCATCCATGTCGTCATCATCGTCATCTGAATCACTAGAGTCATTAAAACTCTGAAAAGAGTCATTTGGTTTAATATTATTGTCATTAGAGTCATCATTCACAATTTCATCAGTGGGGTATTTGGAAACACTTTTCACTAATTCCCCCTGTTTGGGCACTTCATGGAATTGAACACTTTTTAATTCCACAATTTTACCAGTTGATGGAATATACACTATATCCCACAGTGTCATACGCGTATCCAACCATTAACCCCTTAATGGATTTGGATTCAAGCTTTTTGCGCTTTTCACTAGGCACAAAAACCCAAGCTTCACATCCAAATAGTCACAAATGATTAACACTGAGTTTGGACCCAGTCCAAACCTCCATTGGTGATCACCCATCCAGCTTCTTGTGGCTAGTTCTATTATACAAATAACATGCTGTTAAAGCAGCCTCAGGCCAAAATTTGGTCTCGAGGCCACTATCAAAAATTAGCGTGCGTATTTACTCTCCCATGGTGCGGTTAAACCGCTCAGCCACACCATTTTGTTTGGGAGAGTAAGTGTTTGTACGTTGATGTCTAATTCCAACACTAGATAACAGTCTTGACACTTCCTGATTGCAAAATTCAAGTCCATTATCCGTTCTAATGGCCTTTATTTTGTTCTTAGTTGACCTTTCAGTATACCTGATGAAATTTCTGATGGTATCAAAACACTCAGACTTCAATTTCACAACAAACACACGCGCACAACGACTAAAATCATCAACAAAAGTAACAAAATAACGCTCTCCAGTCAACCCTTCAACTGGAGCAGGCCCCCAACAGTCAATATGCACTAAGTCCAGTATTGTGGAACTCTGTTTACCTCTAATACTGGGTGCTTTTGCACTAGTGGCTTTAGCACGTACACAAACGTCGCAAAATCGAAGATCTTTGTCATGAATGTCATTAATTCCAATTACGGTTTTATCAGCAATCATTTTCTTGAGCACCGTTGCACTTGGGTGCCCCAATCGACGATGAAGCATTTCTAAATCCACTACACTATTGGCAGTATCCACCATATTCACGCCCTCGCAAATAATGGGAGCCGCATTTAAAACGTAAAAGTTACTCTCATTTAATTTTGCATTTAAAATTGTATTGCCACAATTATCAATAACTGAGAATACACCATTCTGAGTTACTTGTTTTAGACCTTTTCTGTCTATTCTAGCACAACTAATCAGATTCACCTTAGAATCTGGTGCATAACGAACATCAAATAAAGTCACTTCGCGACCATTAATATCCAACACTATGTTTCCATGACCGCGGATATTGAGGGACCCTCCCTCACCAGTAGTATTAGCCACACTTGGCTGCTCTGTGTACATACTAAACCACTCTAGGTGCTAGGTGCTAGGGGCATGTGGCCCCACTATCTATGACCCAATCAAACAACTCTTCAGTGCACTTTGTCTTAAGCACTGACTCTGACAATTTATCCCCAATATTGCCATTGAGTTGCTCAAAAGCCATAAATCCACAATTGCCATTGGAAGGGCCAGCATTGTCTGAAAAATTTGAATGAGGCTGTTTGCAATCATGGGCAAAATGACCTTTGACCCCACATCTGTAGCAAATGACCTCAGTATTTTTCTTTTTTTTAATGGTCTTGCCTTTATCAGTATTATCAGACTTTGCAGCCCCCCACCAGTATTTTTATTAGAGGAAACATTTTTCCTACCTTTCTTTTTGTTGGGAATCTTCTTAATTCCATCAGTAGCCATTGAAGAATGATTTCCGTTGCTATATCCATTATTAGTGGGTGCAAATGAGTACTGGACTCTACAGTCCTCCACAGTTAGTGTTTGTACCACTTTTTCTACAGTAACTTCCTCTCTAGGAAGCTGGTGAAGAGTCGCACAAATTTCAGAGTAAGCAGGGGGCAATGACCTTATCAGCTGATAAGCCACAAACCGTCTATCCAGTTCATATCCGGAATCACTCACTTCCCTTTCCTTATTTTGCACTCGTGAGATGAACATTTTCATCGACTCTCCTTCTTTGAAAGTCAAATTGCAAAATTCCGTTAATAATGCAATTTCCCTAGCCACTGCTGAGGGCTGAAACATCTGGCGCAATTTAGTCCAAACTGTAGATGCAATTTCGTCATTGCAAACTGTATCTTTCATGCTGGTGCTCAAATTTCTCCAAATAAGAGCTAGGGCTTTCTGATTTTTCTGCTTGAAGGTGAGGTGAGCTTCCGGTGTTGCATCATCTCCAGGCGGCATAATCGTCCCATCAGCATGTTCATATAGGTCCCTATATCTGTGGACCATCCTCATATCCTTAACCCAACTCACATAGTTGGTTTCAGTTAAGGGAGTAATAATATCCATTTTAATCTTATCTTCAGCCATTTTGTAGATTGATGATTAATCACAAACGATGAAAAGTTCAAATTGATCCAACAAACAATGTCTTAAAGTTGCAAAACTGGCGAATTTAAAGTAGCACACCAAGACCCTCACAATTCACTGTTCAAATCACACTCACAATCACAAATTCCGGGCAAATATCAATCTAAATAAGCTATAGGTCCTGGGCCCATAACCTTTGTTGTGTCTTTTTCGATGATTTGATTAAACTAATCCAGTTAGATTAACCAAGAATGAGATGATGAAATTGTTGTATATGTTCAAAGCATGCTACACCATACTGTTACTTATAACGGCGATTTTTAATCCAATTCAATCGTCGACTTTGACTTACTTAAGTTAACAGAAAGCAACTATTTAGCTTAAATAGATTATGATTTAAAATAAAATAAAAGAATAAACTTGATTATTTATATTTAAATTTGATATTTAATAAAGACAATTCAAATGATTTTCATTACTTTACTATACTGTTACAAGAATACAAGTGAAGGGCAAACAACTATACATTGAAGGTATAGACCCTTTTCATCAGCGCCATCTATTAACATTACGAGTAATCAGACGGCGCAAATTTCAAACTTGAGTAAACGAAACTTGCTTGGTTGCTATGACGCAGCATAGCCCAGCAGGTGGCGCATATTACACATAATATAACGCAAACAAACGCACAATAAATTTAATAACTCATCGTAGAGTTATTCAATTACAACATGCAACATATCAACTTAATGAGAAAATTAAAGCGCATTTGATGAGCATTACTGCGCAACTTCCGTTTTTACTGCGCAACTTCCGTTTTCGCTATGATGTCACAATTTATTGCGAATATGCAAACATGCATAAATATCACTGTAATATCGATTATTTCACTAAATAATTAGTAATATTAACTAAAAACATGCTCTGACATTAATACCATTGATAAGCGATCAATGTATCAACGCAATTTACCATACGCAAAATAATGTATAATGCAAACGGCATTATATATGCAATTAAATGTGTTCAACCACCATTGTACCATTGTTTATATGACTGTTTGGATTGATCTCAATTGAACTAAACAATGCAAATGCCATTGTACAAAGTAGAAAATGATCAACATCCAATTAATGTCATTTTGCCCAATGTTACAATAAAGTTTGAACCTAGCTAAATTAATAAAGGAATACTTCGGCTGTCCAGGACAGTGTAGTCGATCAACTGCGACAATTCCAGACTACAGACTCGTATATACAAACAGTCTGACCTGTCTGACCTTTTGTTTAAAAGGTCGCTCTTTATGTTTTAAAGAGGTCCCAAGTCACTTCTGATTAGGACCTCTACTTGAATGCATCGTTTTAGCGTTTTAACAATATTTGAACGTTATAACGTAATATTTCATGTATGTTAGTGTGTTTTTTAGTATGTTTTATTAAATAAACAAATTTAAACTTTAACCTCAACTTCCGTTTTCGTATTTAATCAGTTTTAAATAACTAATGATTATCTTTTAATGATAAAAGTATTAACTGGAGCTTCTGGAAAGCGTTTGCAAAGGTCTTAAACGTCTTTAAGTTTGTGCACAAAGCTAATCGACGCCATAAGACCCAACAAAGGTTATGGGCCCAGAGTCCAAAAACTACAAACTTCATTAAAAATGACAAATACGGATTACGGCAAAAGTGCCCTTTGTGTTTGGATTACTGTGCTTGTACAACTACTTGTTTTGTGCTGTGTTCTTTGTTTACGAACAAAGGGACGCGTCGCAAAGTGGGGAACGTAAATAGGTCACCTCTTCTTCATCGTTTTTGACAAAGAAACCTCTGAAGCAACTGCTACGCAACGGCTACAAGATGGCGAAAGGCAACGGTGACAAAGGCCCTAAGTGGAATGTCGAATTACTAACGCATACTAACTATAATACATGGCGAGAGGGGATGGAGATGTTTCTCATGTCCAAAACCGTTTGGACATATGTAGATGGGACCCATATGCCCCCACCAGAAACTGCAACCGAGGATGAAAAAGAGAAATACAATGAAAAAAATGGAAAAGCCTTTGGACTTATATATCTTCATCTTTCAAACGACGTTAAAAAGAGTTTGAAAGGCTTCAGGAGTGCCAAAGAGGCATGGGACCGTTTGAACGAGCTCTACGAGCCCAAAGTTATGGCTCGTGAAGCTTGTTTACTAATTGAATTAGTAAACATCAAACATCAACCTGGAGAACAGCTACAAACATTTATAACGCGATTGACAAATAAGAATGCTGAGTTAAAAGAGGCCGGATATAACCTACATGAAAGATTCTTAGGTTATTTCATGATTGCATCGTTACCAACTGAATATGCAATCACAGTCTCAAGGCTTTACAATATGCCAAGAGACCAATTTACTGTGGACACTGTGATTCGGGAATTGACTGCTGAGGACGTGCGCGTACGATACACCAATGGAGCAAATGGAGATAGCTCCAACGTTTACCACACGCAACACCATGGCCAAAAGCCCGGAAAAGGCAAAGGCCATGGACAATCCAAAGGACAAAACAATTCAAAGAACACTAAGTCTACAACGGACACTTCCGGTAAAACCGGAAAACCAAAGATTGACAAGAAAAATGTCAAATGCTATAACTGCAATAAGATGGGTCATTTTGCGAATGAGTGCCGCAGCAATAAATCGCAAATGACCAATGGCAATGGTGAAGAACAATCTTCCAATGGCCAAATAAATAATAACAATAAGAAGAAGAACGCTAATAACAACAACGGCGATGGAAATCAATACAATTTTCATACTAAGGACCTATCTACCAACGCAACTGTAAGTAAACAAACTACATTATTAAGTGGAAATACAAACTCTTGCGCGGCCAGCTATTGGACATTGGACAGTGGTGCTACAAGCCACTTTTGTCCAAATAGGGCTTGGTTTACGAACTTTTGCCCTATGAACTCCGCAGCTGAGACCACCAGGGAAGGTGACTCTATAGCCATATTAGGCGTTGGGGACATTAAGTTAATGTGTGACAACGGAAATGAAATTGTGCTTCGTGATGTACGATATACACCAACGGCAAGAGTAAACCTGATTAGTGGTACTTGTATTGCTAAACAGGGCCTAGTATAGCATTTAGAGGACAATTACTATTCCATTAGAAATAAGAATGGAAACAAGATAGTAAGGGCCTTTCTTGTGGACAATTTTTATATGTTACCTGCAACTCCCCTTTACGATAATACAATGAACTTTACCATCGAAAGTGTGCATCGGTTCATTGACCTCGTTACCTTACATCGCAAACTGGGTCACCCTAGTGACTCTGTATTGAAGAAAATGATTGCCGACAATGCAATCATTGGATTACCACACAAAGTCGACTTCAATACATCGTTTTGTGACATTTGTGTTTGTCCAAAGGCCACTGCAGCAAAAGGCCCTACGATTGACAATAAACAAAGCAGCCGAAAATTTGAATTAGTGCATTCCGACTGCTGGGGCCCTTCGCCCACAACTGGATTAAATGGTGAACGCTATGTAATAACTTTTGTGGATGATTATACGTGAAGGGCACGAATTTTTACTTGTAAAAGTAAAACTGACATTGGCCCTATAGTGAAAAATTTCATTCTCAGCAACGAACGTACTACTGAAATGAAACTAAGGGCCCTACGAACTGACAATGGCCTAGAGTATTGTAACAAAGAATTGTCGGCATTTTTGTACAATCTAGGCATTGCCCACCAACGTACAGAGACTTATATGCCCAAACAAAAAGGCATTGCCGAGCGCTTCAACAGGTCCCTGATAGAAAAGACTAGGGCCCTATTGTTTGACAGCAATTTAAAAGCGAAATTCTGGCCTGAAGCAGCGGACACAAGCTGCTATCTGTACAACCGCATTGGCCATCGCAAACTAAATGGACAAACGCCAATAGAACTATGGATGGGGACCAAGCCCAACATCAAATACCTGTGGACATTTGGATGTCAAGCTTAGGTCCACGTCCCAGCGCAAAAGAGAAACAAATTGTAGCCAAAAGCCATGGATTACGAAAGCTGTTGGTTACGCAAGAAGTGCTCCAGGCTACCGAATTTGGCTGCCCCAACAAAATCGGATCATCGAAAGCAAAAGTGTTACCTTCAATGAGTCCGATTCATCACCAGAAGCCCTAAATGAAAAAGATTTACCGTCGATTGAAGGGGAAAATAAGATAGCCAAAGGACCCCTTGCTCCAAACGTAACTCGCCAATTCACTTTTGGCGACGACAATGATAGCGACGATGATGATGATGACAACGACTACGAGGACCAGAACAACTTCAGAAGTTGAACCGGAAGCAGTGCCAGTAAAGACAGTGGCATTGGACCATCTGGACCTACGGCAACGCCATCAACTAGCCAAGTGAAACCTACGCCACTACAAACAAGAGTACAACAATTTGACAGTGAATCACCGTCTTCAGAGTCTCCACCACCATTGGAAACTGTACAGGAAGTCGACGAAAACTTCGAATTAACGATACAACCGCTACAACAGACAACACCTGCAAAGAAAACAAAGAAGGCCCAATCCAGACATGGAAGAAAAGCCTCCAAACAGTATCCACCAAGGGTAGGTGAACGGAAGTCCGAACGTATACAAGGACTTCAAGCAAAAGGACCAAAAAAAAACCAAGGCGAAAGTACCCAACCGCAGAAGAAAAAGAAAACAATTGAAAAAGACAATAGCGATATTAAAACTAGTGTTGCAATTGAAAATGACAATGTTGTTGACATATGTACTAATAAAAATTTTGATTTTGATGAAATGTCCTTAGGTAGAAAGATTGATTTCACCGTTAGTGACAGTTCTGAAGAAGACTACGCCTTGGCCACACTCTTCAAGAACCTAGACACCGGAAAAGGCATACCAGCAAAGACCTGACTAGTTGCGAAGACCATCCCGATTCCTCAAAGCTACAAAGAAGCCATGGATTCACCATGCGCAGATGAATGGACAATGGCCATGAATGAGGAAGTCAAAATGATGGTACAGAGGGACGTCTGGGAAGTTGTACAACCCAGGTCCCACCAAAAACTACTACCAAATCGTTGGGTTTTTGCTATAAAAGCGGACCCACAAGGGTTTGTAACAAGATTCCGAGCCTGCCTAGTGGCTGGTGGTCACAGGCAAAGAGCCGGAATCGATTATGATGTTATTTACTCCCCTGTTGTAAACTTTACAGTAATACGTAGATATGGCTGGAAACACCATCAGGTCGACATCACAGGGGCCTATTTGTATGGAGAGCTTCAGCATGAAATTCTGATGAAGCCTCCAATGGGATATAAACATATGGGAACTGCATGCCGTTTGAAGAAGGCGCTATACGGCCTTCATCAATCAGGCATGCAATGGTTCCACCACCTGGACCATGCCCTAACGTCATCAGGTTACAGGTGTTTAGACGGCTCTGCATGCATCTACATAAAACGGACTGACATAATAATGACCGTTTATGTAGACGACATAGGAGTATTTGGGAGCTCTTCAAAAGAAATTGAAGAGGCAATTAAGGACCTTACATCCATTTACGAGATTAGGTCATTTGGACCTATAACTGCCTTATTAGGCATTAACTTTATTCACCACCACGATTACATTGGAATCCATCAATTGGACAAAATTGAGGGACTCCCAGCGAAGTACCCTACTTTGGAAATAAGGGCCACTTTGCTGCCAATCGTGTTTCGTAGCATTGAAGGACGACCTGATGATGACAATGCCACAACTGAACCCTACAAGAGTGTAATCGGGGCCTTGCTCTTTATTGCGCAAAGGACAAGGCCTGATATACTAATGGCGGTAATATAAATGGCCCAATATTGTAGTGAACCTACAAATTTACATTGGCGCCAATTGGGTAAGCTGGTTGCCTATTTGTATGGCACCAGAACCTATGTTTTGAATTTATTTGTACGTACTTCAATGACTGATGTACCTTATTTTGATTGCTTTTCAGACGCCAGTTTCAACATCACAAGGGACCACAAGTCCTTTAGTGGATACATAATATCCTGTGATGGTGGAATGATAACATGGAGGTCCAAAAAGCAATCATGCATTGCCCATTCCACAATGGAATCAGAGTATATGGCAATGTATATACTAACAAAAGAACTGGTTTGGCTAAATGGAATCACGACTAGATGGGATTTGGTCCAAATGGACATCCCCGTGATCCAATGTGACAATGAGGCCGCTCAGACCCTAACGGAATCAAGGATCGAAAACGAACGATCCAAAACTAAAGGGCTGAAGTTTCATTATACAAGGGAAATGCTGGAACAAGGGGAATTCACCTTGCAGCATGTCTCTTCAAATTTAAACTTGGCTGATCACTTGACCAAGCCAATGAAAAAGAAAGGATTGCGTTTTGCAATCGAGAAAATCTTTAGAAGATTGTAAGTTTTAATGAAACTTACTAAATCTAATAATTTACAATGTTTTGAATTAACAAAATTATTAATGTACGTTTAGACATTTAAACTTAAAGCCCAAACCAACTTTTTCGTTAGTATTCAACTTGATTTGCATGTTTTATGTTTGTGCATGTGTTTTATGAATTGCCCTCTCGGTCATTGACCCAAAGAGAGTATAATTTGCTCCCTTGGGCATGCGCAGTCGCTAATTCCAATATGGAAACGCGACAATATTGCGACTATGCCACGCCGTAGCAAACACTATTACAGGCCATACGTTAAACTATTTAACGTATTCAAAATTTAAATGCTTATTCATTTTGGCCCATTGTAATATTGATGTACATTATATGGAATGTAATGGATTTTTTTGTTTATGTTGCAATGCGATATTTGTGGACTAATTTTGTTCCTCAAACTCTTTAGAAAATAAATACATTATTTGTTTATGCATGTTTTCAGTCATTGAATTACATAATTGTTATACATAATATGTTTTGATATTTTAATTTGAACATTTAAAACGAATTACTAATATGTTTTATGTTTATTTTAGCACTTACAAGAAAAAACCTACCAGCTGACCGGTAGAAGCCCTAAGCGCCAGCCGCATCTGAGCGACGAATGACGGCACGCAAGTTTGTACGACAGAAACCAACGATCGGAAAAGATGGACCGCCAAACTAACGATATAAAAGATTTAAAATAAATTAGAATTTAGAAAAGAAGGCCCATCCATCCAATCCCTGGTATCTGTCACATATATTTTAACAATTATGAGTCCTCAAGCCAGGGCGAGCTATGCAACGTCGTGAAAAGGGGAATTTGTTGTGTATGTGTCTTCCCTTGTTGCATAACTCGCCGTCGGCTTAACCCCGCTCATCGCCGATTGACGAGAGCTAGGTCCAGCTTACTGGAGAGTTCTCAATATGGTTTCAAATGAAACCATCAATGTAAATAAGCATAATTAAATTATACAACCTGATTTCTGCTCAGCTGATTATCCGATGATCAATTAATCATCGGATAATTAACGCGTAAATCCTCGTGTACCTAAAATTCACCCGCGACTTAGGCGCAGCCAACTGTAAGGCCCGCCATCTTACAAGCGAATGGCTTGTGTAACATTACGTCTATTGGTATGACGTAATACGAAACTTAAAATAGAGAATTAAAATCATTTAACTATTTTAAATATTTAATTATGCTTTACTTATTTTATCGCCAATAAATATTTAAAATGAGCAATTTAAATATTTAATGACGATTACGTGTTTGTATGCATGCGCGTTATGTAATAGCGCATAGCATACCTTGTATTGATTACCTTGTACTGGCAATGATGCCAGATAATGGCAAACGTAAA
>JAAFCF010004761.1:26245-36856 GCA_013389785.1 Helicorthomorpha holstii
GACTGCTTGTTTTTTGTTCAGTTTTTGTACAGACTGTTACTATGTCAGTCTGATGTTTTTGCCACAAGTATTAAATAATAATACTGATTTATATATTATTTTTGTCTCCAACTTTATTGGGCTGCATATATTAACAATGGTTATGGGCCAGAGGGTGGCCTGGTAAAAGAATAGAAGGAGGAAAAATATTTATCAGTACTTACATCGACAATACTACGGGAGTTTTAAAGACACTACATCGACTGAATATTTTGAGAAACTGGCAGAGTAAAAATAAAAACTGCTGTCAACTACTGGACTGACATCGACATAACAATTTTCGTTGCTGTTGTTTACAAATTTAGACAAACAGTCATATTATTATTTGGGTAGCGCCGAGCAACATCAACTTGAAGATAAGAAGATAGGTGGAGATAAACCACCCTAAAAAACCAAGGTTCAGTTGACCCGACTGATAGTACCTTGTATGGGTCCCTTAGCAGGGTTACAGTTTCTGCTCAACACAAGTTCCCATTTAATTAATTTTGATTGTTACTTTTTGTAATCATGGCGATTGAAGGAGGGGATCAAAAGATCGAGTTGCTGAATAAAGACAACTACAACACGTGGAAAGAGGACATGCAAGTCTTATTAATGGATCGTGGCTGTTGGTCTTTTATCGACGATACGGAACCAGCGCCTGAATCGACGATGACTTGCCGTGAACGTTCCGACTAAGTTTTAAGAAAAGGGAGAGCTTTTTCAACAATTTACTACGCTGTTGACGCTACTTATCGCCCGTTGATAGCCGATGAGAAGGATGGCAAAATTGCTTGGAATAAGCTAAAAGCGGAATTCGAGCCGACTAAGTCTTTATCCGCCAATTTGTTACAAGTTGTGGCAAATGTGGAGGAGAGCGACAAGAACGATTGGATTTTCGATACTGCAGTGACTGCTCATGTATCCGGCAATCGAAGGAGTTTCTTGAACTTTAAAACTGTAGACAACACTTATGTCAACCTGGTGACAAAATCCGATACGAGACTTGTTACCGGAATGGGTGACATTAAGTTTAAAGTGAAGAGTACAGGCCGAAATGTGACGTTACATAATGCGATGTACATTCCTGGTTTGCGACGTAATTTGATTTCCGGACCACTAGTAGATAAGGACGGAATGTCATATACAGCCAAGGATGGGACGCTTACAGTTATGGGTGATAAATTCGAGATTCTCAAAGCCCAGCTACGTGATGATAATTTGTATCATATTGCTGTTGAGCCTAATACGAATATTGACGCGAATGCTGCAGTTGAGCCTACTGTTGTTAGAAAAGCTGAAACTACTTATGCTGAGGCAACCGACGTTAAGATAAAAACAAATAGCCGTAAACGGGGAAAGACAACGAAAACTATTTTTCCTGTTGTTAGTGCTGATGATAGAACTTGGCACCGACGTTGGGGTCATTCGAGTTTCGACGTTATTAAGAGAAGCTGTGTTGGAGGAACACTTGGTATACATATGCCTAAAGAGAAGTTCTTCTGCGACACGTGTAAACTCGCCAAAGCTAAAAGAGTTTCACACAAGCCTATTGCTAATAGGTCAGCCAACGAGATTTTGGGATTGGTGCATTCAGATTTGTGCGGTCCGCTCAATACGAGTACACATGGGAAGTGCAAGTACCTGATCTCATTTGTGGACGATTTTTCGCGACATACAACGATTTACTTGTTGAACAGTAAAGACCAAGCTGTTTCGAAGTTTGACCAGTATCGTATACACGTTGAAAAGTCTACTGGGAAAAAGATTAAACGTTTGCGTACCGACAACGGATTAGAATACGTAAACAAAGAATTTGACAAGCTGCTTAGTACTCATGGGATCAAACACGAGCGTACTAATGCATACACTCCGCAACAAAACGGAGTTGCTGAGCGAATGAACCAGACATTGATGAATGGTGCTAGAAGTTTGCTGATCGACAGTGGACTGGCCAATCATTTCTGGGGTGAAGCTATACACAGTTTCAATCACGTTTGGAACCGAATGTGTAGGCATAACAACGAGAAATTGCCTCATGAACTGTTTTTCGGAAAGAAACCTTCTGCGAGACATTTCAAGGTGTTTGGATCGACTGCTTACGTGATTCAGCCAAAGGACACGAAACTAAAGAAACTCGATCCACGTAGTAAGATGGGAGTGATGGTTGGTTACGCTCATTATACAAGAGGTTATCGTATATGGGTACCAGAAGACGACAAAATCATCGAAACTATAAACGTCAGTTTCAATGAGGAGTTGAGAGGTGTGGAAGCCTTACTGGGACCAAAGTCAAAAGCTGTAAGTTTGGCTAATTTCCGCAACGAGGAAATCGCAGATTGGTCATCAGATGACGAATTGAAAGAGAGTCCTCAACCAGAGGTAGTTCCTAAAGCAAAACCGGAGCCTGAACTTATGGTCGAGCTGCCTTGTACCAGTGGGAGTGCTTTAGACGAAACTGACACTGAACGTGCTGGCCCGAGCACAAGCGTGGGCAAACTGAGAACTTGCGAGGAGATACCGTGGACTAGACGAGAAAATCTAGCGAAGAGTGGCAGAACTTATATCTACTATGGAATAAAAGACACAAATATGAGACTGTCTTCTATTCTAGCTGTGGAGCGTTATTGTTTGGAAAACAACATAATCTTCAATCCAGATTTGTTTTCTTTCGTGGTAAAAGGCGTTAAGTTCGAGGAGCTGGAGATACACAATCTAGAGATTGCAGTTCCGAGTTCGTTCAAAGATGCTGTGTATTCATCGCAAAGTCTCGAATGGCAAAAAGCGATGGAAACCAAGATCGAGATTATGGAGAAGCGAAAAGTCTGGGAGTTAGTGAAAAGCGACAACACTCATGGTAAAGTCATTGGAAATCGCTGGGTGTATACGGTCAAAGCGAACGAGAAGGGACAAGCCATGCGTTATCGTGCCAGACTGGTTGCTCAAGGTTTTAACCAGGTGAAGGGGTTGCATTACAACGAAGTTTTTACGCCTGTGGTGAATTTTATCGTCATTAGACTGTTATTTGCCATATTGGTTGTGTTGTGTAAGTGGCAACATTGTCATCTAGATGTGACGAGCGCGTATTTATATGCAGATTTAAAAGAAGAATTGTATATGCGTCAGCCTCAAGGTTTTGAGAGTGAGAGGTATCCTCATCACGTTTGTAAGCTTAAGAAGGCCATTTACGGTTTAAAGCAATCCGGCCGCGAGTGGTATGAGGAGTTTTACGAGAAGATTAAGACGATTGGACTGCGAAAATTGTCTAATTGCAATTGTGTGTTTTACATCAAGCACAAGAACTTGATGCTGGTTGTTTATGTCGACGACATTGTTATTTTCGCAAAAGAAGATAAAGATCTAGGAGACACAAAATTACAGTTGAGTGGAATTTTCGACATTGTGGATCTTGGAAATACGCGAAATATTCTTGGAGTCGAAATTTCTCAAAAAGATGGTCAGTTGTACATGCATCAAGGCAAAGCGATCAACAAACTGATTGAGTGTTATGAAGAATGGAGGCCAAGGCTAAATTTATTGCCAATTGCAAATGTCAAACAGTATTTTGTGAGTGATATTGTTAATACTGACGAATTTCCATACCGGAATTTGCTTGGGAGTCTAGCTTTCATCGCATCCAGAACAAGACCGGATATTTCCTATGCAGTGAACTTTTTCTCGCAATTTCAAGAAAATTACAATGTTGTGCATTGGAATGGATTATTACGGCTACTTGGATATGTGAAATCTACTAAAGAGAAGAAATTAAACTTGACTAATGTTCAGAATATGGACTTGGTGTGTTATGCAGATGCAGATTTTGCAGCAGATCCAGTTACTAGAAGGTCAGTGAGTGGTGCGTTATATTTACTTGATAGAGCTCCAGTTATGTGGGAAACCATAAAGCAGAAAACTGTTACTTTATCGACAATGGAAGCAGAATACATTTCTCTTTCTGAAGCTACGCGTGATTTAATTTGGATCAAGAGGATTCAGGACGAAATCAGTGGCATTTTTGGATTACAACAGAGTGTTACAATGGTATATTGTGATAGCCAGTCAGCTCTTAACTTTAACCAAAACGACTACGAGAACAAAAGGAACCGACATATAGATGTAAAATATAAATATATACGTGAAGTTCAAAAGCAAGGTGATATTGTGTTTAAATATGTATCTACAGAAGATAATCTTGCTGATAGTTTCACTAAAGCGATTTCTAAAAGAAAGTTGTGTAAATTGTTAGATATTATTTTTGATTAATTTGTTATTATGTTTAATGATGTTTTTATTTTTAGTGAAAACGTGCTGATTGTTAGATAATCGAAGGTCGTTGTTAAAATTGTCGCGTATGATCTTATCAGTTTGTAAAATCAGTAAAAGGGTTTTTGAAGGTCGTTGAAACGAATTTTCAAAGGTCGCGAAGGGTGGACTCTGTTAAACGTGTTAAATAGAAATGACAGCCGTCCTGTATAAAATACGGCGACGACTGCTTGTTTTTTGTTCAGTTTTTGTACAGACTGTTACTATGTCAGTCTGATGTTTTTGCCACAAGTATTAAATAATAATACTGATTTATATATTATTTTTGTCTCCGACTTTATTGGGCTGCATATATTAACAAGATTAAAAATATGATAACTCCCGAAATGACTGCCAATGAAGCTTAGGATGCCCTCAAGAATGTGTATGAGCCTAGAGCCATTGCCCAGGAGGCTGCACTCTTGAGGGAGTTCACTAATATTAGATACATTGATGGGGAAACCATCCCTGTGTTCATTGCAAGGGTGCAAAGAAAACAAAGGGAGGTTGCAGAGTCTGGTTTCGTATTGGATGAGCGATATATGGCATACCAGATGATGACTGCTTTGCCCCAAGAATTCAATGGTGTTCTACAACAGTTGTACCGTACGCCCCGTGACCAGTTTACGGTCAAAACAGTTATTGACGGTTTATTAACCGAGAACGCGTGAGTCCAATTCTCGGTTAAAGGAAATGGTAACGTAAACGGAAATGGTGCTTTTGCCACTGGACATGGCAAGAAGAAGGGCGGGAAGGGCAAGAAAACTGCTGGGAAATCTAATAACAATGATGGAAATAATACTAATAAAACCGAACTTAAGTGTTTTATATGCAAGAAGCCTGGACACTTTGCAAATAAGTGCAATCAACCAAGAGCTGCTGGAAAGCCCAAGGACCAGCAGGGAGCTTCTGCTAAGCCTACTACAGAGTTTGGATTGCTGATAGATGATGGGCTGAATGGACCATAGACAGTGGCGCTTCGAGCCATTTCACGAATAGGAGAGATTGGTTTTCGTCGTTCACAGAGCAGAAGTCAACAGCCAGAACTACAGGGGAAGGAGATACAATCCCCATTCTTGGCTATGGAGACATCAGGTTGTGTATCGACGGAACTAATGTAACTTTGCTAGGTGTAAGGTATTCTCCTAAAGCCATTGTGAACTTGGTTAGTGCGACACAATTGGCGCGAAATGGCTACATACAACATCTGGAGAGCAAGAACTATGTAGTTTCAACTAAAACAGGTGAAGTCGTGTTTAAAACTGTATTGACTAATAACTTTTATGTGTTAAAGGCTCAAGTGATTGTTACACCTCATTTACATCAAAACTTTGTGAGCGGAAACCATCAAGTGCACATGATTAGTGACGACGCGGCCATGCTACACAGATGGCTGGGGCACCCCAGCGACGGCGTTGTAAGACAGATGATTGTGGACGGGGCTCTGGAGGGCCTCCCTGCTATCAAGAATTACAATAGTGGGTTTTGCGACGTATGTGTTAGGGCCCGTATGGCGTGTGCAGTGGCACCTCGGATCAAGGGCAAACAGAGTACGCATGTGCTACAACTGGTACACGCCGATTGCTGGGGCATAGCCAATGTGGTAGGCATTGGCGAAAGTCGCTACATAGTGTCGTTTATTGATGATTTTAGCCGAAAGGCTAAGATCTATGTGATGAAATCTAAGTCAGATGTTGCTATGTTAATCAAACAATTCATTATAGCTACCGAGCGTTCGTGCAATAGTAAGTTCGGGGCCATTAGGACGGATAATGGCCTTGAGTTTTGCAACAAAGATATTGACACTTTTCTTTTGCAGAATGGAATTAGACACCAGAGGACCAATACGTACACTCCGAAACAGAACGGCATCGCTGAAAGGTTCAACCGCACGTTAATTGAAGGAACCAGATGCCTGCTTTTCGACAGTGGATTGGATCCGGTGTTCTGGCCTGAAGCCGCGAAATGTGCGACATATCTTTACAACAGGACGGGTCATCAGAAGCTAGATGGCCGAACTCCCTTTGAGCTGTGGACCGGGAAGGTCCCTATTTTGACTAATTTAAAATTTTTTGGTGCAGATGCTTGGGTGTTTATCCCAAGCGAAAAACGCAAGAAGCTGGACCCGAAAGCAGAGAAAGGCGTAATGGTAGGATATGCGGAGAGCAGTACTGGTTACAGGGTGTGGATGCCTCAATACCGGAAAGTCGTTGAGTCCAAGAGCGTTCGATTCAACGAGGAGCCGATTAAGGGGGAATTCCAGCCTGAGCCAGAATTCCAGCCAAAAGACTTTGCCAAGCCAGCAAATGGAGCCCAGCAGAGCGGCCCAAAGAAAATTAATCAGAACATTTTTCCAGCCATTAATATTGACTGTTTAGGCCAGGGGTCTCCAAACATTTTAGCTTTAGGGCCATACTGATTACTCCAGTAAGTTCCGAGGGCCAAAACCATATTATCATTAATTATAATTTGCTAGAAAAAATATGTTCACTAAAAGGCGTTTTCAAGTATGCTAGCTCTCTGCGGGCCAAACAAAATCTGTCCGCGGGCCGGATGTGGCCCTCGGGCCGTAGTTTGGAGACCCCTGGTTTAGGCGAATCCAGTGACGGCGAAGCAGAAGCCAAGCGTACAGTTCCAGCAACTCCAAGTGACGTTGCCATTGATGACGACACTACAAGCGGAATTGGTACGATGTCCCAAGCCGGGACGTCGGTGGTACCAGCTGAAATTACACCATTTAAGGAGCGAATAGAGCAGGTGGCTTCAAGTGTGTCGTCTGAGTCTTCTAGACATCTCAGCCCACCAGTTGAGATGCCAGGTGCAGTTTTGGAAGACGTACTGGAGATAGTGCCGCAACAGCAAGTGACACCAAAGAAGGCACAGGATCAGCAGGCCCAGCCAGCAGCTCCTAAACCTTGCGTAAAAGCTACAGCAAGAAAATCCTGTCGGAAGAAGAAACCAGTGGAGCGGTATCAGTCAGCACCTAAAGTGAACACTGCTGCCACCCTGAAGGTGACCGGTGGGACGAAGCTGCAGCCTTGGGACGTCAATGCAGAAGTGGCCAGCCCAGCAGACAGTAACAGCGACAGTAATGGGAACAGCAAAACAGTACGATTTGCTCCAGAGGTGGAAGCACGTGCTGAGGGAAAAGATGACGTGGAATACATCGAAGAAGACAAAGATTTCATTCATTTTTGCAATGTTATTGATGATCATGTTTTACTAACATTTAACAGAACTAGGGCAGACACCATCCAGACACCAAAGAACTATAAAGAGGCGATCCAGTCACCACAAGCCAAATATTGGAAGGAGGCGATGAAAGAAGAAATCCGGATGATGTCTGAACAAGCAGTGTGGGAAGTGATCACCCTGTCAACGGACAGCGATTACTCCCTAATCGCTGGGTTTTCGCCATGAAGAAAACGCATGATGGTTATATCGAGCAATTCCGTGCTCGCCCTGTGGCAGGTGGCCACAGGCAGCGTAAAGGAATTGACTATGATAATTGCTATTCACCCGTAGTTAATTTCACTCTAATTAGACTTTGTTTTTCGATTTTAGTGGGAAGACTTGGGTGGTTGCACCATCAAGTAGATGTCTCAGGGGCCTACCTGTGTGCGGACCTTAGACACAATATTTGGATAAAGGCTCCTCAAGGGTTTGAGGGGATGGGACCTGGTCATAGACTGAGGAAGTTGTTATACGGCCTCCACCAGTCTGGGAAGGAGTGGTTCCTCCATCTTGATAAAGTGTTAACAGGTTTTGGTTACAGAAGGGCAGATGGCTCAGCTTGTGTATATATCAAGCTGAATGCTATCATCCTTGTGATCTACGTGGATGATGTAGGGGTCTTTGCCAAGAATGCCTTGGGAGTCACCACTGCAATAGAGGATTTGGATAGCGTATATAAAATACACTCATTGGGACCAATTAGGAGCTTATTGGGAGTGAATTTTGTGTACAGCCACAGGTATGTTGGCATTCATCAAGAGGATAAGGTGAGCCAACTGCCTAATTTATTTCTGGGGCTGGAAATAAAGGCAACTACCCTACCTCTAGTAGTGGGAGGCTTGGTACAGATGCCCGGTGACAAGGATCAGGTAGACGTGCCATATAAGAACGTCATTGGGGCGGTCTTGTTCTTAGCACAGAGAACGAGACCAGACGTGCTTATGGCTAAAATTTATTTAGCCCAGTTTTCCAATGCACCTACACAGGAGCACTGGAGATACTTGGGCAAATTAGTTTCTTATTTGCTGACTACTAAACATTATGTATTGACTCTGTTTGATTCTTCTAGATTAAATACTGCCCCCAAGCTGGAATGCTTTGTTGATGCCAGCTGGAATTCCACACATGATTGCCGCAGCTTTAGCGGCTTTATCGTGATGGTTGACGGTGGGGTAGTATCCTGGAAGAGCCAGAAACAGAAATGTGTGTCACTCTCCACAATGGAGAGTGAATACATTGCTCTTGCAGAGGCAGTCAAGGAGGTGGTTTGGCTTAAGAGGTTTGTGGATAACTGGGGAATCATTGATTTCAAAGTCCCTACAATGTGGTGTGACAATAAGTCGGCGATTACTTTTGCTGAGTCTGTTATTGAAAGTAGCAGATCGAAGCATATCGCATTGCGACACCACTTTGCAAGGTACCAGTTGGGCCAAGGGGTGTTTGTCATAGACTATGTGGAGTCTGAGGCAAACATGGCCGACTTCCTCACAAAGCCAACCAACAAATCCACCTTGAAGCCTCCAGTTGAGCGAATATTTCGGTTGCTTTAAGGCACGCATCCATGATCTGATCGCAGGCACTGTACTATTAAATGGTTTAGTATTTAATTTTAGTTGCTGTTTATGCTTTCAGTGAGTCTCATTTAGTGTTAGATTAACTACGGATGACTCTAAGTGTAATTGTTGTTTACATGTATTGGGGTCATGTGGTGGTGGGTCTAGTGTATACTAATTGTTGAATATGTATGTGTTTTGTTTATTTTACAGGTCCATGCTGTGCAGTACTATATTTGCGTTAACAGCATGTTATTGATCTTTGTATTTGTTTTAATTTTAATGTTTATTATTATGTGCAATTTAATAAATGTTTGTCGTCGTTAGCTATTTAGATCGCAAAGGGTAGCCGATTTGCATAAATGTAGTGGCGTGAAAGGGGGAATTTGTGGTAGATATTTCCTTGCTACACTTGTGACAACCCTATAATAGTAGTGTAGGATGTGCATGGTAGCATGAAAACCTATGGGGAAAGACTGTTATAACATTTATAGAAGTTGACTCTGTTATATATTGTTTGCATGTGATATAGCGGACTCGCGTCCCTAACGTTGATACGTGCATGCGGTCAACTTGGGAAGGTCATGCGTTACATGACCTTAGTCGTTTGCATACCGCAAGTACAGGATTCCAAACCGTTTGGGATCTGACGACGCTAAGTATGTACTTCCGGCCGCATTTCCGGTTTTGTCTAAATCGTATAGACGTTATCATTGCTTTGTTATTAGCAGTTAATATGCTTAACATATTAACTGCAATTGTTATTCGCTTATTCATTAGTATGTTAATTCAATACTATTATTGTTCGCGATAATCGATTAATCGACATTATTGAAATCGTTGATGTGATGACTTAAAGTCTCTATATGCGTTATAGAGAAGTAAGTACTTGCACATGCGCAGATGTGCCTTTATTGTAATCGTAGTACTTGCTTCTGACGTCGCAAGATCAATGACGTCAGCGCTACCTTGCGAAGCTAGATGTGCTAGCATTTCTACCTTGCGCTCCGTAGCGCTTCATTTCGCTTAGTCATGTCCATAGACTAACATAGAGCGTATTGTTAGCAAGAATGACTTCTCCATTCTTTCCATGTTATGGACCTTACTTAGCATTGGGTATTCATTGGAGTTACACTGTATTAATAAATATCCCTTTGTTATACTTAAATAAGTTTGTTTGATTCAGTTCTTTAATTTAATTATTCATTTAATCGTTTAATTAATTTAATCGAGTTAGTCACGTCTGTAAAAGAATTACAGACGTATTCTTTAAATTGATAATCGTCGTTATTAGAATTATAGCTTGGAAACCACTGGGGTTTTGTTAGTTGTAGCATCCCTATTGTCTGGAGTAGCTAACCAGACTTTAGGACTCAGTAACTGGGAAAATAAAGCTCACAATTTTCAATATCTGAAGGGATTACGTCCACACATGTATTTAAGCAATTTTGTAAAAGTTAGCTTTACGAGCTTCGTAGAGCTCGTATCGCAAAATGCATGTTTG
>JAAFCF010004786.1:12640-26798 GCA_013389785.1 Helicorthomorpha holstii
TTTTTTTCTTTTGTATATATAATTTCGTTTAAAAAAGGATCCTCATGTTCGATTGTCGGTGAAAATCCTAGAATGCTTGTAAGTTCTGTTTCAAAAAATATTTTACCCGTATTATGTACCGATTCGACTAGAATACGTCGTAACTTTGAGTCGTAAATAAACTGCAAAGTTTCTTTAAAATATCTGCCGTATTTATTTAATACTTTATGCGTTTTAAATTTAAAAACTGGAATTTCACAGTTAAGATTTTCGATAATATTTGCCATATCCTGCCATACAATAAGATTTAAATTTTCTACCAATATTTCCTCGCTATCGTAGCATCCTGGCGGTATTGTTAGATTATTGCGATAAATAAAGTAATAACTGTTCATATAAGTTTGACCCTCTAAATGTACATTTACAGGACGCATGCTAATACTTGTATTTGATTGCCATTGACTTTTTTCTTTCAATTGATATGCCGCGTGATTTAAAGGTAACTTGTTATGTAAAAAAATAGAAGGAACATGAGGAAGTTGCAAAGTGAAAGCATAATTAAGCGAATTAGCATCTGCCGTTATATTTTCCCATTGATGCGGAAACATTATGTCTACCAACCCTACTTCCCAATTAGTTGAAGCTAATTTAACATTTTCCGGCAAATGTACCGTAAATGATCCAGCTTTATTTTTTGGATAATATTGTACAGATGAATTAGATGTTAAAGTCATGTAGAAACCATTTTGACTAGTTTCTTCTTTAAAAGCCATTTTTTTAATTTATTTATATATTTTTAAAATATTCAAGCAATAGGTAGGAGATGATATGTATTCACGTTTGAACACCCGGAACATTATGAATATGTTCTATGCTTTACACTTCTTATTTATATATTTTTTAAATCTTTTTCACCCACCCAACTATTCATTTTAGAGGGATAACCCCACCATTTCACCAAATATTTCTTCTGTTTCCCTACTTTTTTACTCTGTAGAATTTTTTCAATTTTAAAATAAGTTTTTAACATTGGTTTTGCTACTTTTTGTATTTAGGCTTCATAGTATACTTCGTCTATTTTTTCGCCCTCACTATCCATTACTTTACATACAGGATAAGGATCACGCAAAATTACTTGATAAATCGTGAAAATTTCCTCAGTCCAATTGGGTGTATCAGTTTCCTTATCAAATATTCCTTTTAAACTAGATAGGCGTACACTATCTCCCACTTTAAAATTAGGTTTTTTGGTTTTTATTTGCTGATTTTTTCCATATAATCTCTCATAAACTAAACTTTCATTTTTTGTGTTTACTTTAATAGGGGCAACTCCGGTTACCCTTGATGGTGTATTATTGTAACCCTCCATAAGTTTTGGTAAAATTTGCGTATAACAATAAGAGTTTTTATTTCTGGCATACATTTGTAATTTCATTCTTAGAGTACGATTAAAACGTTCCACTACTGCTGCTTTTTTATCGCTAACCGAATTATAAAAGTTTACACCATAATCTTTCATCAGTTTGCGTACATGTTTATTTTCGAATTCTTTTCCTTTATCAGTATGAAAATTAGCAGGTGCACTATGATTATTGGTAAAAATTTTACCTATATTTTGCACATCTCTACAGCCCCTTTAGTCAGTAAAGGTCTTGCCCATGCATATTTTGAGAAAACATCAATAACAGTCAGAATATATCTAAATTTATTATTGTTTTGAAAATAGCCTTGCATATCCAAAATATCCGCTTGCCATAAATTGTCAATACCAATAGCGTGAGTTTTATTACACGGAAATTTATGTTTAACTTGCTTTAGCAAACTGTAAGGGTATTGTGGAATTGTCCACTGTTGAAACCGTTTCGTATTTAGTTGATGTATATACTTTCTAAAACGCTCAATAGAACCCAAACTGTACGGACATGTTGTATCATAATATTGTGAATTCCATTTTCTTTCTAATGTCTAATGACGTAATCTTTTCTTTTTTTTTTAATAATGGCATTGTTGTTGTTGTTTATATTAACAAAAATCAATCAATAACCAAAAGGCCAGGCCTTTAATTGACCATCTACATAGGCTTTATCAAATACTATCTGATACGTTTTATCACAAACTTGACTTTTTAAATCACCAGTATATTTACAACTTTTAATGTTAAACTGTTTTACCTTTATCTTATCACCAACGACGAACCTTTTCGCCTCTTCACTTATCATTTTTTGACATACCATGCTTTTAATCAGTTGATAATTTATATCCGCGTTTGTACTAAAATTCATATTTATTCTTCTTACCTTCCACGATTCTTCCCCATTACTCAATTTATAACCGTAATTTTTTGGACCGCCACACACAAATTCCGTAATATAAACTTCCTTCTTCTCCTCCTCATCTTTACTACAAAGTGTAGACAAGGGGTATTTACTACCGATTTCATCAGTTAATTGTCCTAAATTTTCGCCAATCATCCCTTTTAAAGGATCTTCCATTCCACGTGGTACTATGTATATAAACTACTACTAGATATAAACTATCTGTATCCATGTAAAGCGAATTTTCTCCTACTATATCCAATAAAAGTTGTAACCTTAATCTAGCACAAGCTGTCGTATAGGCAGCTATAACTAAATTAGTTTTTGCAGAAATCCCTTTCACTTCCACCAAAGGTTTATATGTCACCAACATGTTATTTTCGTTGACTAATTTTGCGTCGGTAATCGTTTTATCGTTGCTATTTAAAAGATCAACAAGTGTCTTATAATTGTTCACCACCACTGTAACAGGTAAATCTTCACGTTGAGCAAATTTTCCTCATAAAGAATTAAGACAAAATTTAGCAATAGCCCTCTTTCCCACATTTTTTTCAACTTTTTCCAACTTAATACCTTCTACCTGTTCATAATTTTTTATATAATTTAATTTATCTGTTTCACATCGAACCCAAGAAGGCCATCCCGAAGATTCCTGCTTTATCTTAAGTAAGGCATCCACGTATTTAGCAAATAAACCTTTCATCCGTTTTTCATAATGCCAAATTTCGTATACTTTTATCACCTGATAACCACGTTTGACAGCTTCATCTACTTCAATTGTTGTCCAAGTACCACTTATAGCCCTTGAAAAATGCGGATGGTTACATTTACTGTCGGGTGGGTTTTGTAAACAACAAGCGCGACATAAGGGAAACATTAATTTATTTTTACATCAAAATGGTAGCACAGGATGATATAATTTAAGCGGAGGAACTACCACACACTTAACAATGCCAAAATATTTACCGTCACCTTCATAATTAGTTGGATGTAAAATTTTAGGGTGTCCTACAGGCATAATGTCATATTTATTAACTGTTGGATATAAACTAACATAGTCAATGCACATAATTTTTTCCCCTATTGTTGTCTTGTAATATAGACATGTTGGCGCCGTACGTCCCCCATAAAAACCTTGCTTCGGAATGAGGGGTCCCATCAAACCGTAAATATTATTGATAAAAAACTGTTGCATAATCAAGTCTGTTTGAATTTCACCCTCTAACTCACACTCCCACTTCACAATTATCTCTTTAATTTGATTTATATCCTTCAAATCGCGCAAACGTCGAATTGTTTTATTGTATAAGTCTCGCATGGGAATACTGCTCACTCTATTAAAACTATGTGGTTTATAACAACGTGGACAACCATGGAAATAGCATCCCATAAATTCATATGCACAACTATTCACCTCATCCCATCTGTCCACATATAAATTTCCAAAATTGTTTTCACCGCCATTTAAAGCGTGCCATATACTGACTCCTTTTGATTGAGCTATCCATTCCAACCACTTAATACTCTTTTCACTGTAACGTTTTTTAGACGGATAATAACCCACTGGAGGTATTATACCAATACTATTTAAAGGCATAAAATGAGCAAAATATACTTTTTGACAGTATGAAGGCAACGTTACAGCATGTAAAAAAGGATCCATATTAAACATTTCGCGTGTCATACGTCTAAATTCATTGCACGCCTGTCGTAAAATGACAACATCAGACTGGCAATATTTGCGCAACTCTATTTTAAAATTAAAAGTTTTTCCAATCTGTTGGGCATGCCAATCCATTAGACTTTGACGTTCGTATTCTGTTTTTTTCATATCAGGTTCTTAAAATTCCAAAGCCGGCCACTCTCCCTTGTAATCTTGATTCTCTAAACGATTAAATTTATGCGGAAAATAACCTTTCTTTAACTCTTGTAAATTGAATGTCTTAGGTAGAGCTGCCAGCGGTACCGGTAAAAAATTATGAGAATCAATAAAAGTTATATTGTTTAATTTCATTGTAATTATCTTTTGTCCATTCCAAATAATCTGAGGACACATATTATTTTTAAACAACCACTGCAACACTAAATGATGATCATATCCGTGACCATAATGACTAACAAAAATATGTTTTTCGTCTAACGCACCTTCCATTAATTCACCAAAAATCCATTCGCAAAAAATATTATTGGTATCCTCACCACCGTCAAATGTTTTTTCTATTTTATTATCCTCATCTTGAACAATAACCAGATTTGGTTGATGAATATTATCACTCTCTTTCACTAAACATTCATAATCAAAATACCACACATGCCCTGCAGGTGGTCGAGGTGCACCACGTTTATTTCTTCTCATAGAATCATATTTTTGAATAAAACATTGGTGGTTAAACTCCTGATTTGTTTTACAGTATCTACAATATTTAGTAAAGCATATATGCTTTGGTTGTTTATGTTGATAACACATGCTGCAATATCGTAAATCTAGACAAGTTCCATTTTCCAGATGTTTTTTAAAACATTGAGGTCCATAAAAATATCTCAAGCAACAACTACATTGTTTTGTAGGCTGCTGTAATGACATCTTAAATTCTTCACATTCGGTACTGTTACAAGCTAAACAATTAAGTGTACACCTATGATGACCAGTAACACTTTTTAAACATAAAATACAAAACGTTCGAGCGCCATATAATGAAGTTATATTAACTATGCAATCATAATGTCCATCATCTAACAATAGCCAAAGTCTAAATTTTACTTTTTTTTGATTTTCCCTATTGTATGGATTTAAAGTTGTAAATGTCACCCTCAAATCACCCTCCAATTCTATAACGTATATTTGATACTCTTCACCTAAATAATTGGCAAATTTTCTAATTTCTTCTACTCCACAAGGTTTGTTTGACGCTACATGGACCCTGTCACAAAGCTCCTTTGCACATTTAGTCTGATAATTCATGTTTTGTTTGATTTTTTTAAATTCCATATACTTTTGTTTACGTATTTCACCTTTGGCTTCTCGATAATGAGCATTTCTAATTCCAACTACTATAGCTCTTGCACAACACATCAAATCCTCAGTATTGTCAATAAAAACAACAAATTTATTGCGATTTTTATCCTTAATCCATGTTCTCACATTTTCTAAATATCTTTTCTTCACAGAAGTAACAGCATTTGGTGGCGGCGGCGCCCCTCCTCGTGGGGGCATACGTGTTTTCATAAGCGATAAACGTAACTTTCCATCTGTCAAATTAAATTTATCGTTTGAATTTTGAATATTGACTATCGTATCCAACAACAATTTTCCCGTCAATCGTTCACGATTTATAAACGCAATATTTACGGGATTTTTTAACTCAGCACTCTGTAAACAAAAACGCATACGTACATCTGGATATTTTACTTTCATTTCTTCGTTTTCTTCTTTTAAAGCAGCAAATTTATCAGTTAAACGGTCGAAAATAGCTTCTATTTTTTGATTAAACTTTTCAGGTAAAATCTTTTCCAAGTTTTGAAAAATAACTTCCCCATTCATCTCATCAGTTTTAAAATTTTTGTTTGTTTTATGCTCATAATTAATAATCTTAAAATATTTATCACTAGCTACTACTGGTACTGCTGTTGACGTCACTGCCATATTCCCACCTTCATTGACAATGCCAAGTCGCTGATTATCATGTGCGGGAGGTTTTTTGCCAGTCACCGTCGCCTCATTCTCCTCACTTATTTCGTCATACTTTTTTTTAACAACGCAAGTACGTATACTAATGACTCAATTAATTATTTTATAACTAATATACAGTTTTTTATTTATCGTCAAAAAATAATTAAAATTAAAACACACAGTTTTTTTATTTAATCATTCACAAATTTTAACACTTTATGTTCAGTAATGTATTCTTTTCCATCACTATAGCGATTCAACGTTTTACCAACTACTTCAAAATATAAACCCGAAGTAGGAGGTTTGGTTGGAACAACCTCTAAAGCTGTTTGTGATATTAAGTACGCTGTACCCTCTAAAGAATCGCCAAAAAGAGTAAACACTTGTAAAGGACGTATTGGTGATAAATTAAGGGGTAGTGGTGATGATGATGACGTATAACTAGTAGAAGGTTGGTGGTGTACTTGCTGCTGTTGCTCTTTTTCCTGCTGGTTTTGATGGTAATGGTGATGATGATAATGGCTATGATATTGTTGTCGTTGTTGTTGTTGTTGTTGCCTATATTGACGATCCAAATTATTTTAGTAAAATCCTACAAACATTAAGAAAAATAATAAAAGATATTCACATATAATTTAAAAAACAAAAAAACACTTACCATATCCGTCGCCGAATATAAGGGTCTAGCAACAAGGTAATTTGATACTGTTTTTTTAGTAAAAAATAAAAAATTAATTATTTTTTATTTATATAGGGGATTAAAAATACATACACTGTTCGCAAGCCAAGGCAAGATACTCTAAACCATTTGAAACAGGCACTGATGATGATGATGACGATGATGGTGATGCCAGTGGTAATGCCACTAAAGGACTACCTCCCCTCTCTACGCCATAACATGCTCGATCATATAACGACGGGTTAATTTGCGCCGTCTAGATATTTTTAAGTAAAAATTATTTTAAAAATTAACTTATATTATTGGCGGTAAAATTCAAAAAAAACTAAAAAAGTAACTTACATTTAAATTTGATGATACTTGCCGGTAATTACAATTCGTATAAAAAATATTATCGATTAATAATTCCTCCGTGTCATACAATAAATTTGCATCAAATGAGGTCTATAATAAAAATATTTTTTTAAAAAAAACATTATTCTTTTATTCTTTTTTAATTTTAAAAAATAGAATAAAAATCTTAAGACACACTTACCACTTCCATATTGTACATAGCCGTTAAAACACTTGTCGATTCTTTTAAAAAAGTTTTTAACCAATTGGTGCAATTCAAATTGCTTCGTATATATATATTCATTTTTAACTTAACTCCCATCTGTTTATATTCATCACCCAGTTCCCTCTCTTATTTTTCAACTCTTAACTATTGCTAACGAAAACATTCACACTACTTTTATTAAACAAAAACACCCCCCTCTTACTATTTGAAAAGACCTCACATTACAAATTGCATGCAATGACCAAGTACTTACTTTTGACGGACGCTATATAACTGCCTGCAGTGTCTTTTAAAATAGTGCGCAAGCAGTTAAGTTTAATCGATACAAAAAAATACGTAATCTTATTTTTAATATTTTTTAATAAAATATGAATACCGTGGACGACTTTCTCTCCAAAAGTACGGAACGTTCCACCAATAATATAATTCCAAATATCGAAATTATTAACTTACCACCTTTACGCAATATCGACGAAAACATACTTCACAACTTTCAAGATATGTTTCAAACGTTCAATTTTATTTCGGGATATTTAAGAGCGTTTTTATTAAAAGAATGTGCTACTTGTTTAAGTTTTAACGCTAAACGCACCACAATTTTAAATCGTTTAAATTACCATTTCAAAATTGACAACCATATTATCAACGATAATACAAACGGTAAGTAATTTTTTCATAAAAAAAACATTTTTTTTTATTTAGTTTACATTTTAAACATGTCCATTTTTTTATTTTAGTTTACATTTTAAACATGTCCAAATATATTAATGATGGTACTCATTCCCAACCAACTTCCAATACGACTCCAATTCAACCTGTTCGAATCGATTACGCAACAGTTAACGTTGAAACAGCCACACCAAGTAAGTAAACTATTTTTTTAAAAAATAAAAAAATGATTAATAATGAAATATTTTTTAATAATAAAAATTTTTTCTTAAATAGAATACCCACCACCAAGCAATCCTCACGATATTAACCAGCTTCTATCAAATCTCACCAATTACGTCAATCGCCAAAATCCTGTACGAAGAAACATTTTAAACGCCTATGTCAACGAAAAAGAATTAACAGAAAAATTATTCATGGCTGCTAGCAAAGGGTATACTTATCCACAATTTTTTAATAGTTGTCGCATATTCTTTTATAATCGCAACCGTTGTGAAAGAAACGATTTTTTGCGAATGTACAGCGGGTTACGTCCATCCAGACGACGTCTTAATTTTTATAAATAAATCTATCCTAAAAATACAAAAAATAAAGAGCATTTTATTATTATTATTACGTTTATATATTTTAAGCTATTTAAATAAATTTCATAACAACACTTTGTAATATAATACACATGCACTATTTTAAATGTATTTTATTTAATAACGATTAACCTCTGTTACAAACAAGGTTAATTAAAAATCGATAGCTACACTTTTTAAAAAATTATATAAACATAACTGTCTACACACACCCCCTCTTAAGATATTTTATTACCTTCCTCAATTACCTTTTTCTCTCTTTCCACCTCTACCAAACACACGTGTGTAAACATGCACAAAATATATTGTCTCAAGGTAAAAAAACTCAAGAAACACATGTATGCCATTAAAACTGTAACTAATCGGGGCGGAGCCTGATCGGATTAATATCGACAAACACGGAGCGGCTACGTTTATGATACGCATGTGCTACCCATTTAACACACAACAGCTGGGAGCGCATACGTACAGGGTTGCCTCATACAGTGTAACACAAAAAGAAATTATGACGTCACTATGGGACTTTAACATGGGGCATTTGTAACAGTAGGCTCCGCCCACTTTTCCATTTAGCCACGCCCACCACCCAATCCTGCTTTCTGATTGGTCAGATTCAAATTTCGCGCCCAAAAGCTCAACGCTGATTGGCCCGGCTTAGGATGTACCCTAACTACTAATGTGAAATTTTAAGATCTAGACCAATTTCTCAACCTAAGGTCTTCCAGCATGTTACTACTGCCACAAAGTGGCCATATGAAGCCCCTAAATTGGAAATCTAGAGATCTATTCCAATTTCTCAACCTAAGGCTCTCCAGCATGATACTACTGCTACAAAATGGCCATCTGAAGCTCCTAAATGTGAAATCTACAGATCTAGACCAATTTCGCAACCTAAGCTTTACCAGCATGATACTACTGCTAGAAAATGGCCAACTGAAGATCCTAAATCTCAAATCTAGTGATCTAGACCAATTTCTCAACCTAAGGCCCTCCAGCATGATACTACTGCTACAAAATGACCTTCTGAAGATAATAAATCTGAAATCGATAGATCTAGACAAATCTCTCAACCTATTTCCCTCCAGCAAGATACTACTGCTACCAAATGGCCGTCTGAACCTCCTAAATGTGAAAACTATAGATATAGATCAATTTCTCAACCTAAGGCCCTCCAGAATGTTACAACTGCCACAAAGTGGCCATCTGAAGCCTCTAATTTGAAAATTTAGAAATCTAGTCCAATTTCTGAACTTATTTCCCTCACACATGATACTACTGCTACAAAATGGCCATCTGAAGATCCTAAATCTGAATACTATAAATCTAGACCAATTTTTAAACTTAAGCTGCTCCAGCATGTTACAACTACCACAAAATGGCCATCTGATACCCTTAATTTAGAAATGTAGAGATCTAAACCAATTTCTCAACCTAAGCCTTACCAGCATGATACTACTGCTCCAAAATGGCGTCTGAAGATCCTAAATCTGAAATCTAGAGATCTAGACCAATTTCTCCATCTAAGCCTCTCCAGCAAGATACTACTGCTACAAAATGGCCGTCTGAAGATCCTAAATCTGAAATCTAGAGATCTAGACCAATTTCTCAACCTAAGGTTATCCAGCATGATACTACCGCTACAAAATGGCCGTCTGAAGATCCTAAATCTGAAATCTAAAAATCAAGTTAAGTTTCTCAAATTAAGGCCCCCTAGCTTGATACTACTGCTACAAAATGGCCTTCTGAAGATCTTAAATCTGAAATCGATAGATCTAGACAAATCTCTCAACCTATTTCCCTCCAGCATGACACTACTGCTACCAAATGGCCGTCTGAACCTCCTAAATGTGAAAACTATAGATATAGATCAATTTCTCAACCTAAGGCCTTCCAGAATGTTAAAACTGAAACAAAGTGGCCATCTGAAGCCCCTAATTTGAAAATTTAGAAATCTAGACCAATTTCTCAACTTATTTCCCTCACGCATGATACTACTGCTACAAAATGGCCGTCTGAAGATCCTAAATCTGAATACTAGAAATCTAGACCAATTTTTAAACTTAAGCCGCTCCAGCATGTTACAACTACCACAAAATGGCCATCTGATACCCTTAATTTGGAAATGTAGAGATCTAGACCAATTTCTCAGCCTATTTCCCTCCCGCATGATACTACTGCTACAAAATGGTCGTCTGAAGATCCTAAATCTGAAATCTAGAAATCTAGGCCAATTTCTCAACCTAAGCCTTACCAGCATGATACTACTGCTACAAAATGGCGTCTGAAGATCCTAAATCTGAAATCTAGAGATCTAGACCAATTTCTCATCTAAGCCTCTCCAGCATGATACTACTGCTACAAAATGGCCGTCTGAAGATCCTAAATATGAAATCTAGAGATCTAGACCAATTTCTCAACCTAAGCTTCTCCAGCATGATACTACTGCTACAAAATGGCCGTCTGAAGTTCCTAAATCTGAAATCTAGAGATCTAGACCAATTTCTCAACCTAAGCCTTACCAGCATGATACTACTGCTACAAAATGGCCGTCTGACGCTCCTAACTGCGAAATCTAAAGATCTAGACCAATTTCTCAACCTAAGACTATCCAGCATGATACTATTGCTACAAAATGGCCGTCTGAAGATCCTAAATCTGAAATCTAAAAATCAAGTTAAGTTTCTCAACTTAACGCCCCCCAGCATGATACTACTGCTACAAAATGGCCTTCTGAAGATCCTAAATCTGAAATCTATAGATCTAGATAAATCTCTCAACCTATTTCTCTCCAGCATGATACTACTGCTACAAAATGGCCTTCTGAAGATCCTAAATCTGAAATCTAGAGACCTAGACAATTTTCTCAACCTATTTCCCTACAGCATTATACTACTGCTACAAAATGGCTGTCTGAAACTCCTAAATGTAAAATCTAAAGATCTAGACCAATTTCTCAAATTAAGGCTCTCCAGCATGATACTATTGTTACAAAATGGCCATCTGGATATCCTAAATCTGAAATCTAGAAATCTTGACCAATTTCTTAACCTAAGGCCCTCCAGCATGATACTACTGCTACAAAATGGCCTTCTGAAGATCCTAAATATGAAATCTATCGATCTAGGCAAAATTCTCAACCTATTTCCCACCAGCATGATACTACTGCTACAAAATGGTCGTCTGAAGATCCTAAACCTGAAATCTAGAGATCTAGACCAATCTCTCAACCTAAGGCCCTCTAGCATGATACTAATGCTACAAAATGGCCATCTAAAGATCCTAAATCTGAAATCTAGGAATATAGTCCAATTTCTCAAACAAAGGCCTTCCAGCATGATACTACTGCTACAAAATGGCCATTTGAAGCTCCCAAATGTGAAATTTTAAGATCTAGACCAATTTTACAACCTAAGGCCTTCCAGCATGTTACTACTGCCACAAAGTGGCCATATGAAGTTCCTAAATTGGAAATCTAAAGATCTAGACCAATTTTTAAACCTAAAGCTCTTTAGCATGATACTACTGCTACAAAATGGCCATCTGAAGCTCCTAATTGTGAAATCTACAGATCTAGACCAATTTCGCAACCTAAGCTTTACCAGCATGATACTACTGCTAGAAAATGGCCATCTGAAGATCCTAAATCTAAAATCTAGTGATCTAGACCAATTTCTCAACCTAAGGCCCTCCAGCATGATACTACTGCTACAAAATGACCTTCTGAAGATCCTAAATCTGAAATCTATAGATCTAGACAAATCTCTCAACCTATTTCCCTCCAGCATGATACTACTGCTACCAAATGGCTGTCTGAACCTCCTAAATGTGAAAACTATAGATATAGATCAATTGCTCAACCTAAGGCCTTCCAAAATGTTACAACTGCTACAAAGTGGCCATCTGAAACCCCTAATTTGAAAAATTAGTAATCTAGACCACTTTCTGAACTTATTTCTTTCCTCCATGATACTACTGCTACAAAATGGCCGTCTGAAGATCCTAAATCTAAAATCTAAAAATCTAGACCAATTTCTCAACCTAAGCCTTACCAGCATGATACTTCTGCTACAAAATGGCGTCTGAAGATCCTAAATCTGAAATCTAGAGATCTAGACCAATTTCGCCATCTAAGCCTCTCCAGCATAATACTACTGCTACCAAATGGCTGTCTGAAGCTCCTAAATCTGAAATCTAGAGATCTAGACCAATTTCTCAACCAAAGGTTTACCAGCATGATACTACTGCTACAAAATAACCGTCTGAAGATCCTAAATATGTATACCAGAAATCTAGACCAATTTTTAAACTTAAGCCGTTCCAGCATGTTACAACTACCACAAAGTGGCCATCTGATACCCTTAATTTAAAAATGTAGAGATGTAGACCAATTTCTCGGCCTATTTCCCTCCCGCATGATACTACTGCTATAAAATGGTCGTCTGAAGATCCTAAATCTGAAATCTAGAAATCTAGACCAATTTCTCAACCTAAGCCTTACCAGCATGCTACTACTTCTACAAAATGGCGTCTGAAGATCCTAAATCTGAAATCTAGAGATCTAGACCAATTTCTCAACCTAAGCATCTCCAGCATAGTACTACTGCTACAAATGACCATCCAAAGCTCCTAAATGTGAAATCCAAAAAACTAGACCAATTTCTCAACCTATTTCCCTCCAGCATGATACTACTGCTACAAAATGGCCGTCTGAAGCTCCTAAATGTGAAATCTATAGATCTAGACCAATTTCTCAACCTAAGGCTTTCCAGCATGTTACAACTGCCACAAAGTGGCCATCTGAAGCCCCTAATTTGGAAATTTAGAGATCTAGACAACCTTCTCAACTTAAGACCTTCCAGCATGATACTAGTGCTACAAAATGGCCTTCTGAAGATCCTAAATCTGAAATCTAGAGATCTAGACTAATTTCTCAACCTAAGATTTACCAGGATGATACTACTGCTACAACATGGCCATCTAAAAATCCTAAATCTAAAATCTAGAGATCTAGACCAATTTCTCCATCTAAGCCTCTCCAGCATGATACTACTGCTACAAAATGGCTGTCTAAAGATCCTAAATTTGAAATCTAGAGATCTAGACCAATTTCTAAACCTAAGCTTCTCCAGCATAATACTACTGCTACAAAATGACCATCCAAAGCTCCTAAATGTGAAATTCAAAAAGCTAGACCAATATCTCAACCTATTTCCCTCCAGCATGATACTACTGCTACAAAATGGCTGTCTGAAGCTCCTAAATGTGAAATCTATAGATCTAGACCAATTTCTCAACTTAAGGCTCTCCAGCATGATACTACTGCTACAAAATCGCCATCTGAAGATCATAAATCTGAAATTTAGAAGTCGAGACCAATTTCTCAACCTAAGGCTTTCCAGAATGACACTACTGCAACAAAATGGTTGTCTGAATCTCCTAAATGTGAAAACTTTAGATCTAGACAAATTTTTCTACCTAAAGCCTTCCAGCATGTTACAACTGGCACAAAGTGGCCATCTGAAGCCCCTAATTTGGAAATTTAGAGATCTAGACCAACGTCTCAACCTAAGGCCTTCCAGCATGATACTAGTGCTACAAAATGGCCGTCGGAAGATCCTAAATCTGAAATCTAAAAATCTAGACTAATTTCTCAACCTAAGGCCTTCCAGCATGTTACAACTGCCACAAAGTGGCCATATGAAG
>JAAFCF010004885.1:0-10041 GCA_013389785.1 Helicorthomorpha holstii
TCTACAATATTTAGTAAAGCATATATGCTTTGGTTGTTTATGTTGATAACACACGCTGCAATATCGTAAATCTATACAAGTTGCATTTTCCAGATGTTTTTTAAAACATTGAGGTCCATAAAATATCTCAAACAACGACTACATTGTTTTGTAGGCAACTGTAATGACATCTTAAATTCTTCACATTCGGTGCTGTTACAAGCCAAACAATTACGCGTACGCCTATGATGAGCAGTAACACCTTTTAAACATAAAATACACAACACTCAAGCACCATATAATGAAGATATATTAACTATACAATCATAATGTCCGTCATCTAACAATAGCCACAGTCTATATTTTACTTTTTTTTGATTTTCCATATCATAAGGATTTAAAGTTGCAAGTCCCGTAAATCACCCTCCAATTCTATAACATATATTTGATACTCTTCACCTAAATAATTAACAAATTTTCTAATTTCTTCTATTCCACAAGGTTTGTTTGACGCTACACAGGCCTCGTCACAAAGCTCCTTGGCGCATTTAGTTTGATAGTTCATATTTTGTTTAATTTTTTAAAATTCCATATACTTTTGTTTACGCATTTCATCTTTGACTTCTCGGTAATGAGCATTCCTAATCCCAACTACTATAGCCCTTGCACAACACATCAAATCCTCAGTATTGTCAATAAAAACAACAAATTTATTGCGACTTTTATATTTAATCCATTTTCTCACATTTTTTATATATCTTTTCTTCACAGAAGTAACAACACCATTTGGCGGCGCACCTCCCCGTGGGGGCATATGTGTTTTCATAAGCGATAAACGTAACTTTCCATCTGTCAAATTAAATAAATCGTTCGAATTTTGAATATTGACTATGGTATCCAACAAAAATTTTCCCGTCAATCGTTCACGATTTATAAACGCAATATTTACGGGATTTTTTAATTCGGCACTCTGTAAACAAAAACGCATACGTACATCTGGATATTTTACTTTCATTTCCTCGTTTTCTTCTTTTAAAGCAGCAAATTTATCAATCAAACGTTTGAAAATAGCCTCTATTTGTTGATTAAACTTTTCAGGTAAAATCTTTTCCATAATTTGAATAATAACTTCCCCATTCATCTCATTGGTTTTAAAATTTTTGTTTGTTTTATGCTCATAATTAATAATCTTAAAATAATTATCACTAGCTGCCGGTGTTGACGTCATTGCCATATGCTCACCTTCATCGACAATGCCAAGTCCCTGATTATTATGAGCGGGAGGTTTTTTACGAGTCGCCGTTGCCTCATTCTCCTCACTTATTTCGTCATACATCTTTTTAACGACGTTTTGTTGGAACGACCTCTAAAGCTGTTTGCGATATTAAGTACGCTGTACCCTCTAAAGAATCGCCAAAAGGAGTAAACGCTTGTAATGGACGTATTGGTGATAAATTAAGGGGTGGTGGTGGTGATGATGATGATGATGACGACGTATAACTAGTAGAAGGTTGGTGGTGTTCTTGTGGCTGTTGCTCTTGTTCCTGCTGGTTTTGATGGTAATGGTGATGATGATAATGAGTATGATATTGTTGTTGTGGTTGTTGTTGTTGCTGTCTATATTGACGATCCAAATTTCTTTTAGTAAAATCCTACAAAAAAATAATAAAAAATATACACATATAATTTAAAACAAAAAAACACTTACCATATCCAATGAGTATAAGGGTCTAGCAACAAGCTCCCTTGATACTATTTTTTTAATTATAAAACAAAAATTAATTATTTTTTTATTTATATAGGGGATAAAAAATACATACACTGTTCACAAGCCAAGGCAAGATACTCTAAACCATTTGAAACAGGCACCGATGATGATGACGACGATGATGATGATGCCGCTGGTAATGCCACCAAAGGACTACCTCCCCTCTCTACGCCATAACGTGCTCGATCGTATAATGACAGGTTAATTTGCGCCGTCTAGATATTTTTTAAGTAAAAATTATTTTAAAAATTAACTTATATTTTTTGGCGGTAAAATTTAAAAAAATTAAAAAGTAACTTACACTTAAATTTGATGATATTTGCCGGTAATTACAATTCGTATAAAAAATATTAACGATTAATAATTCCCCCGTATCATACAATAAATTTGCATCAAATGAACTCTATAAATAAAAAATATTTTTTTTAAAAAAACATTATTTTTATTCTTTTATTTTAAAAAAAATAGAATAGAAATCTTAAGACACACTTACCACTTCCATATTGTACATAGCCGTTAAAACACTTGTCGATTCTTTTAAAAACGTTTTTAACTAAGTGGTGCAATTCAAATCTCTTCGTATATATATATTCATTTTTAACTCGACTCCCATCTGTTTATATTCATCACCCAGTTCCCTCTCTTATTTTTCAACTCTTAACTATTGCTAACGAAAACATTCCCACTACTTTTATAAAACAAAACACCCCCCTCTTACTATTTGAAAAGACCTCATGTTACAAATTGCTGCAATGACTAAGTACTTACTTTTTATTTTGACGGACGGTATATAACTAACACCAGTGCAAGAAGTTAAGTAAGTTTATTAATTGATACAAATACTACGTAATCTTGTCTGTAAATTTTTTTAAAAAAAATATGAATACCGCGAACGACTTTCTCTCAAAAAGTACGGAACGTTCCACTAACAATATAATTCCAAATATCGAAATTATTAACGTACCACCTTTACGCGATATCGACGAAAACATACTACACAACTTTCAAGATATGTTTCAAACTTTCAACTTTATTTCAGGATACTTAAAAGCGTGTTTATTAAAAGAATGCGCTACTTGTTTAAGTTTTAACGCTAAACGCACCGCAATTTTAAATCTGTTAAATCACCATTTCAAAATCGACAACAATATTATCAACGATAATAGAAACGGTAAATAATTTTTAATAAAAACTAAAATTTTTTTAAAATTTAAAAAACATTTTTTTTATTTAGTATACATATTAAACATGTCCAAATATATTAATGATGGCACTCATTCCCAACCAACCTCCAATACGACTCTAATTCAACCTGTTCGAATCGATTATGCAACAGTTAACGTCGAAACAGCCACTCCAAGTAAGTAAAATATTTTTTAAAAATAAAAATTATTAATAATGAAATATTTTTTAAAAATTTTTCTTAAAAAATAGATTACCCTCCACCAAGCAATCCTCACGATCTTCTATCAAATCTCACCAACTACGTCCATTGCCAAAATCCTGTACAAAGAAATATTTTAAACGCCTATGTCAATGAAAAAGAATTAACAGAAAAATTGTTCATGGCCGCTAGCAAAGGATATACTTATCCGCAATTTTTTAATAGTTGTCGTATATTCTTTTATAATCGCAACCGTCGAAACGATTATTTGCGAGTGTACAGCGGATTACGTCCATCCAGAAGACGTCTTAATTCTTATAAATAAAAAAAATCCTGAAAATACAAAAAAAAGAGCATTTCATTATTATTACGTTTATATTAATATTGTTAACTTACTAACTAAATATATTTTTTCATAATATCACTTTGTAATAAAAAGACACATGTACTTTATTTTAAAACTCAACGTATTTTTAAATTTAATAACAATTAACCTCTGTTACAAACAAGGTTAATTAAAAATCGATAACAACACTTTTTAAAATAGATTATATAAACATAATTGTCTACACACACCCCCTCTTAAGATATTTTAATACCTTCCTCAATTACTTTTTCTCTCCCCCTCCTCCTCCTCCTAAACACACCACGTATGCATACAATAACAGGTGCATAAAAATTTGACATTTCAAGGTCAACAAACTCAAGAAAACACATGTAAGCTATTAAAACTGTAACTAATCGGGGCAGAGCGTAGTTTGAAAACCACTTTCAAAAAAATATCTTAATTAATCCGCATATATTACAGAGTCAAATTAGCTTTACATGCGGGGCTCATTGCTTGTTTTATTTATTTAACCGATATAGATGAATTTCTCCTACACATATTCGTTTATACACATCGTTAACACATCGTTTATACAGTAGGGATTTAAGTTTAAACGACGAAATGGTAACCAAAATATTATATAAAAAATATAACCCTCATAACGTTAAATCAACAACATTGTCGACATTAAAACAAAGTTGTACATGTTTTAAAAACTGTTCGTTTTGCAATAAATCAAAATAAGAAGTATACATAACATTTTTTTTTAATACTTCATTGTAACGTTAACGATATTATATATAGCTAAGTAATTTAATATGCATACGCACGTTTGATTATCATATTTCTCTTAACATTTTTACTTTTTTTCACCTCCTCCTCCTCCTCTTGTATCACTCACTGTGACGTCAACAATACAATAATAAAATGTGTTTTAAAAATTAAGTGGTTAGTAGTTATTTATCATGACATTAATAGATTACTACAGTTTTCACATGTGTTATATAGGAGGTAGAGGAGAGAGAAATGTGAGTTGATTGAAAAACCTTTAACCTTTTTTTGACACCTCTTAAATTAATCAATTTAAATTTACACTTTTGTTGTAGTTACCTATCGGATATTTCTTCTAAAGTAAATAAAAAGCACCCTATTACCCCCCTTAACTTCAAAAATTTTAGCAATAAAAAGCCACGCACACCACACGTTTAATAATCATTTATTTAATAACGTTTAAAAGCGTAACAACTCTCTCTTGAGAAATATTTTTTTTAAAAAAGTCAAACAAAAAATGAATGGTAAATATAATTATACACCACAACAACAGGTTGTCGCAGGAGGATCTTCAATCCAGCGGCCGATGTTGACTTAACAATTTGGCGGCGGTGAAAACGAATGTTATAACACACCCGCCAACGAACTTTATCGATCCGTCAGCGATGTGGAGGGTCAAAATGTTGGCTACAAAATTTTTGGATATAATCGGGGTTTAAAACTGTATACCTATCAGCAACGGAAATTCCTGGAATTAAGAGCCTTGGAACGTGTTTTCAATTCGGCCACAAGTATGGGTGATGTCATGCCCCGTCAAAGCAGATGGTGTACGGGCCTAAACTTTACCCAAGAAAGTTGGGTACAATTAAAACATCTGATACCCTTGATCGACCAAGCTTTTGCCATGCTGGATCCCAATGAAAACAAAGGTGGACCACGTACAGCACAGGCCATGCAGTTTATATTTACTAACAGCGCTGGCCAAAATGACGAAAAAGAGGAAAATTTGCCACCTTTAAAACCTCATCAGCCAACACAAGCAGTTCGATATCAACCTTTAGATGCCACCGCTACTACAAACAAAATTTTATCGGATGCTGACACCGCAAGTCTGCCAGATGATGATGATGACGATAAAGGTTATGGAATAGCGGCACCAAAAACCAATCATGATGATAATCGACAACAATCTAAGAAAAATTTTAATGGTAAGAAGAAAAATACCCCTCCTGTTCCTCGTGTAAAACCATATTTGTTAGAAAAGAAACTAGTCACCACCAACATTGTGGACGGAAGCGGTGAGTCTACATCTTCTTTATCGTCGTTGACTTCTAGAGGTGATAATCGTAGTCGCCGTTATACAGCTACTGTTCGTCATGTTACCAACAACAACAACAACAATCCGGAAGTCATCACTATCAATGATGATTAATTATTTTCTATTCAAAAGAATAATAATAATAATAAGCAATAAGTCGATTAAATAAAAATAATTATTATGTTGTAAACGTGTATTTTTAAAATTTTATATTAATAAAAAATATGTTTTTTTAAAAATAAATTTTTTATTATTTTTTTTGCGTGTTCTTATTATAAATAGAAGCTGTAAAAGTCTAATTATACCATTTACAGGTTAGTCTAAGAGAGAAGGCGCGATTAATGTTTTTTAAAAAAACATTATTATGTAAAAAATTAGCAAAGAAAAAATATGTATTATTTTTTAGATAAAAAATATGATGTAAAATTATTACATCCTTTTACTTGCATTTTTGCAGGACCTACAGGGTGTGGTAAAACGGTATTTTTAACAAAATGTTTACGTAAATCAAATGAAATGAGTTCGCCGCCTCCTGATAAACTCATTATATGGTATGGTAAATATCAACCCTTATATGATGATAAACAAGTTTGCTACAATTTTAAAAAAGTACAATTACACGAAGGTTTATTGGATGAAATTCCCACGGATGATAAACAGCTAAAAACTTTAATTATTATTGACGATTTGATGATCGAGTGTCAATCTAATAAATTTATTTCAGATATGTTTACAAAAGGAAGTCATCATGACAATATAAGCGTCATTCTTTTTAATCAAAATTTATTTCCTAGAGGTAACGAAAGTCGCACAATTAGTTTGAATACAAAATATTTTTTTCTATTCAAAAGTCCACGTGACAGCAAACAATATCGCCATTTTGGTCAACAGGTGGAAGGCATATCGGCAAAAGAATATGAAGAGGCATATATAGATGCCACACGTCAGGGTTACACCTATTTATTTCTAGATTTCATGCCCAACACACCTACCTGCGTAAGGTATCTGAGTAAAGTTTTACCTGGCGAAGAAACTGTTGCCTATTTAGGAGAAGCTCTCTATCAGGGGTTACTAAACGAAATAAAAGATTAAAATATCATCATGCTGCCTAACGTTTTAGAAAATATTTATACATGCGTTGGTGTGGGAGGTAGTAGTTCATCCTCAACTGATGTTGATAATGGTGAAATATCACCTGTCAACCTTGACACGCCAACAGGTAGTACAACCAGTACCAATAAAATTATGTTAAATAATAACAATGTACAACAACAACAACAAAAAAAACCACAAACGTTTAAAAAGTATTTAAAGAATTGCACTACGCTATTTGCCTTAGTTGTCACCTTGACATTGGAGATTTTATTTCTCGTTCAACTAATTAAATCAGTTCAAAGTGGCGAAGGACTTAATCAAGAAGAGGTTAATCATCTTAAAAAAACCATCCATTCCCTCGAATTAGTAAGAGAACAACACAATCAACCCTATCAATTTATAACCCCATACGCCCTACCCCTATTAAACGCAAACAATTATGGCTGCCCATCATCGGCTACATGCAAGACGTCACCCACAAACGAAGAGAAAAAAGAAGAAATCTTCTCAACGACGACGTCATCTAACCTCCCACTCTCTACACCACTCGCTACCGCCACCGCCGCCACGCCACCACCGCTGCTGCCATTGGGGGGTGAGGGTTTCAACTCCGATGAAAGGTGGATCACAACACCCTCCCTTCCGCCTATCAGCACCCCTACAGGAATTAGAAATATTACGTCGTCTCAAAAACCAACCTGAACAACAGGCCGCCTACTGTCAACGTTTATCACCTGCAGCCGTAGATAAAATGTCAGAATTTTGTCTTAATTACCGTAACAAATATATAGGTAAAAAAAGGGTTTAAGTCGTTTACATAAATATAGCGAAATTATTCGCCATTTATCAGAACCAAAGTTGTCACATCCTCAGAAACGTCAACTAATGTCACAGCATGGAGGTTTTATAGGTCCCTTAATTGGTATTTTAGGTCCTGCTATTGCCAGTTTAGCCTCGTCGCTTATTCCGACAAGTTAGTTAAAATAATTTAAAAAAATGGTACGTAAAATGATGCTTGTGGATGTAGAGGATTACAGAAAATTACGACAACATTCCCCACAACCCTCAACACATTCCGATGACGACAACCATAATATCAATAACAAAAAAGAATTAGAGGTAACAGCGTCATCAACAAGCGCTAATTTACGAAAATTCGTAAACCCCTCCGTCAATTTAGGTGTTACACCCTCACCCTTAGAACAGATACTTTATAAAACACAACTACAAATTTCTAAGCTTTTAGGAAAAAAATCCAAATTACCTTTACACCATCGCATGCGGCAATATCATGAACTAGTAGAAAATATTAATCAAATACTCGACAGTTGCGTCAAAATGAACATAATTTAACGTCAATAATACCTTCAGCATCAACAGCAAGTGAAGAGCAAGCAGCACCGCTTAACACCACATTTAACACGCCAGAAAATGCGCCTCTATCTCCGCCAGCAAATATTTACTCTACAACCCTGCCATCCACTTCCGCAACAACATCAGCAACTTCTCGACAAAAAAAGAAAAAAAAGAAGAAAAAATCCGTTGAAATCCTTCTTACGCCCATACCTTTACCGTTATCACTGGACAGCTCTATATCATCGTTACCTTCAACGTCACAACAGTCCATCGCCGCCAAATCAGTATCACCACCCGCTACACATACACGTAGCAAAACTAAACTTAAACAACAACAACAGAGAAAACAAAAAGGAGGACGAGGAGGAGGTCTAAAACAACTTTTTGGACGGCGAAAACCCTTTGTACCTACTGAAAAATGGCTAATTTATAATAATCAAAAATAATATTACAAAAAAACATTTTTTTTGGGGGAATATAATTTTTATTTTGTTAAGTTAATGATAATAATAATAAAAGAATTATATTTTTTCTTATATAAAAAAGCGTGTTATTGTGTATTATTATTTTTAATAAATCAAATATAATAATTATCAGATGCACATATGGAATAAAAAAGCAAATTTAGTATACAAATATATATATATATATATATATAGTAAACGGATGATACATTAATTATCAATTGTCAATTGTCGTCATTTCTTCTTCGTTTCTCCTGACTATTATCGCCACCTTTTTTATAAGGTTTACTCCAAGGTTCATCATATGATGATTTTTCCAATATTGATGGTGACAAGGGAGGAGGAACATTTAAAGATGTAGTAACATTATTTCGATTATTACCCCCGCCAATATTTCCCGTAGTATTTTCACCATCAGTTCACATATTTAGAGGAGCAGGTAACCATGAAAGCACCTCATCTTCGGCGGCTTGTACATTTGATTTTTGCCTATCATCACTCCAATTATAATTTTCCAAATCCGGCCAATGATACCTATTTCCATCCACACTTTCTTTCACATCCTTTAGCGTCGCCTTAAGTAGCTGCACCATACCGCCAGATTCATAACAATGCAACCGCATATAATGATGAACACGTTGCACCATAAAAATAACTCACCAGCTGTTAATCCACAATCCTTGAATTCTTCCAACAGTCCGTCGTAATTTTCATACTCCTTACATAATTCGCTTATCATCTCCTCCACAGAACAACGTTCCTCCGGCGTATTCAATTTACTGTACATATTTTTCATAAACTTCTTCCACCAAATTGGTAAAAATCGAGCATATAAAAACGGCACATTTTCCGCTGGTATTATTGTATTCTCACCATTTTGCATACGTTTGTTGATCTCCGCAAAAGTTTCATCCTCTACCTGTCGAAATAATTTTGCCAGATAATGACAAATGATGCTGCCTCCACGTTTGACATTCATGTAGTCGTCACCTTCCTTACAAATATAAAAAACTCCTTAGCTTTCACCTGATATTGTAGTCGCTAGTCCCAAGAATCCAACGGAACACAATCGTTAGCATAAAAAAATTGTATTATGATCAATTAATACAAAAACTAACAATATTAACAACTGCTGTGCTCTGCCAATTGTAATATCAAAACGATGTGGACCCATCATAACGGTACTCTTTATCTAACACTTATTCTAACTAAGCAACATAAACAAAAATGTTCACAAAAATAATTTTTACAAGATTGCTTGAGCAAACGCTTTTATACATTTTCTTTGGACTTTATTTTTTTGTCATATACCACATGTCATAATAAAAACACGCCTTCTTCTGTATATACTTTTCTTATTATTATTTGATATATTATATTTAAACTTTTAAACCTTTCTTCCTCCTCTTTTCTAATTCCCCTCTCATGTCACCAACTAACCCCACATTTCTTTATATTACCATCCATAAAAATTAAAATACCCTTATCCCATTTCGTTTTTCTTCTGTAGATATTTCAACAACACTTAGCTAACTGTCGTAAGGTTAAAAATATTTTTAACCTCACACATGTCAAAAC
>JAAFCF010004910.1:0-15775 GCA_013389785.1 Helicorthomorpha holstii
TGTAACAACTGCCACAATTTTGTCACATGAAATACCCCAAAACTGAAATACTTTAAGTAACTTTTCACTAAGATAGGCACCAGTGTGTTTTTCTCTGAGTTCTTTAGCACTAAGCATTGCTGATTTTAAAGTTGCTCCTTCAATATAATGTGCAGTTACTCCAAGGAAACTTTTTGTTGTCATCATTTCACTCCACACATCACAAGTAATGGAAGAATGAGGAACTGCAATAAATTTCTCTTGAAAAATGTTATGAATGAAATCATACTTTTTATCCAAAAGCATTTTAAACTTCTTAGTAGATGGTATTTTGTAAGCAGGCATAATTTTCTTCATCATTTGCTGGAATTGTTCCCCAGCTACAATATTAAATGGTCGTTTATTTTTAACTATAAAAAATAAAATAACATTTGTAATAACTGTGTGTCTTGTTCCTCTTACATTAATTGCATCAACATATTTAAAAACATCTTTAATGTTTTGAGAATGAGTAGAAGTTATCTTCAGTTTCTTTGGAGCATGAGAGATAACTTCAACTTCCAAGTTTGACAATTCTGTTTCTGCAGCTGAAGATGTGGAAGGAATGTCATCATCAGAAATTGGTGATAAAATTCTTTTTAATGGTGTTTGCTTTAATGATGTAGTTGAAGGTTGTTTAAGAACTATTAACAATAAAATTGTTATAATTAATAATATGAACTAAACCCATAATGTTAATAAAGTGTTGCTTACAAAATTTAAAACTTACATTTTGAAGGAGACAAGTTTGAATGTTGCAACAAATGTTTCTTCATATTGCTTGTATTCCCACAGTATGTTAGTTAATTTTTGCAGTTATTACATTAAACATATTTGTTATCCACTTTAGTAAATAATTTCCACACACTACTTTTAGGTGGAACCATATTTAACCTGGCGTTAGTCGCGCTAAAAATACACTGCAGTTTTGTTGCGGCGATCTGAGAGATCACATTCAGTTAATTTTGAGTAATAATTGTTTGGGTTAATACAAATGGTTAGTAATTGTACTTTAATAATATTAAATGATAATGAAGTGTTAAATAAAGAATTTAAGATGCATAAAAACACAGTAATTTGACATTATTTATATTTTTGCCAAAAAATTGCATAGTATTTTACTTAGGAACTTATGAGCATATTATACAGAACAACATGCAAAATAAAAGCAAAAACTACAACATCCACTCTATCTGACATTTACAAATGGTCACTGATGGACAAACTATTATTTAAATTGACATCATTCATCACTGTCACTTTAACAAAGGATTTGGTTCACAGTCACTATTACATCTAACTCTGCAATGTAAACTTATGGCTTCAGCACTGCAAACATGACATTTGTATTTAGAGAGTCTCCTACATTTTTCACTTCTGCAAATTACACATGACTGTCTCAACAGAGAGGTACTTGCTTCAGAATTTGAATGGTTTTTTGAGCAACGTTTTTTCAAATCATTAGAAATTGCCAATGGTAATCCAGTGTTGCTATTATTTTGTCTTTGAATTTGTTCAGATACTACCAGCAACACTAGGTTTCTTAGGAAATGTCTTCTGCTTTTAACTGCATTTTTGTTGGAAGTGTAAATAATTTGACTGTTTATACCAGCTGTGTTCAACATAGGGAAAAAATTACCATAGGCCAGTGTTTTGTGTTTCTAGAAACATCATAACGACCAACCATCCAGTCAACAGTATCAACTCCCCCTTTAGTTCTGTTATAAAACGTTACAATTTCTGGTTTTTTTGCTCTCCTGATTCTTCATCGATTTTATTGTCATCATGAAGACTGGAAAGCAATATAACATTCTTATTTGCCTTTGTGCAATAAGACACCAACATACAATCATTTTGAAAACCAAATATGGATTGATTTGGCACTTTTGTCTTGCTGTGGTATCTGAGGTTTGTTTTTCCTTGTGGTTTCAACCATAGACAATTTAATGTTTATTAAGTCATGCAGAAGATCATAGTCTGTGAACCAATTATCAATTGTGATATTTCTACTAGAGTTTTTAATTGGTTCTACTAACCTTTTAACAACATCAATTTGTAACAGGGTGAGAATAATTATATGCTAATTAATTAATAAATTTACCTTTTATGCATTGAAGTCTCTGGTCCTCACTCTGTTTTGATCAGGGGTGGTCCTTCCTGTTAAGGCTAGTGGGCTTCACTGGAAATGCTTAAATTAAATGACAACTGAGTCATAAATTTAAATTTTAACAACTCTTTAATAAATCCAAATAAAATTTTATATTCACAAAATCCAAAATTGCAAGTGAGTCTAAGTCTAAGTGAGTATAAGAGTTGCGTTTAAATATATGTGAGTTGTAACAGGGTGAGAATAATTTACATGCAAAATAATTAATAAAACTTACCTTGTATTCATTGAAGTCTCTTGGTCCTCACTCTGTTTAATCAGGGGTGGTCCTTCCTGCAAGGCTAGTGGGCTTCACTGAAATTTGCTTAACTTAAATGACTACTGAGTCATAAAATTAAATTTTAACAACTGTTTAATTTATCAAAATAAAATTTTTATATTCACAAAAATCTAAAAATGGCAAGAGAATTTAAGTCTAAGTGAATATAAGAGCTGAGTTATAATCTAAGTGAGTTTTTCTAAAACAGTTATATTTATAAGTTTGTGAAGAAAGGACAGGGGTCAAGATAACAGTACCCCTTATAAACACATGGCTCAAGGAGAAGAAATTGGATAGTTTAGTTGGCCTTAAAGTAGCCATTTTAATGTGCACTACGTTACTTTTAAAGTTTGTTTAAGTTGAAAGTTAAATCAAAGTTAAAACTATTGAATTACTTATATTTGCTACAGTTATCATTTCTTCTGCTTAAGCTAGTGTGACACTACACAATAAGTCATTACAACACTTGACTTAAAGTAAACAAAATTTTTAAAGTAAATACATGACTAATTGAATGATTAATAGTAATAAATTTTAGCATCCTAACATTTCGCCCCTCAAGATTTTAAATTATAAATTTAAGATCTTAAAAAGGTGAGACATAGCTAAACAAATGAAGAAGTAAAATACTATTATTAAACTACCTGAAAAACATGCAAAGGTTAGTATGTATAAGTAAGTAAAGCCCTGAGATATCAATATCATGAGCAAAGGTATAATCAAATGGAAGTTACAACGGAACATTCACTATTGTTCTGGTAAACGTTGTCTAGATCTTCCTCTACCAATTGTAGAAAGAGGTGTCTCATTTTGAATATTCAAACCTCGTCCTTGATTAAATCGTAGTATCGTAGCAATTCTTGCCGAAGTTGGTGGAGTGAATAATGCCTCGTTGGGAGTATCCGTCGGCACTATTGGTGTGGGTGAGTCCACAAAAGGTTTCACTGTTGCTACTGGAGGTATTTGTACTTCTGGAAGTCATTCAGGAAACTTAAAATAATGTTGATAATAATGCCTTGTTATTTTCTTAGTAGATGTAGAACATTTTGCGTAATATTCACACAGCAGGTGTCGAAACAATTGAAAGTAAGGTGCAGTTATGGGGAATGGTCTTAACCCCGAAGTCATTTTGCAGAATCTTGCAAGATAGGTAGTAGGTCCTATCTGCCTGGTCATCAATTTGATAGTTGACTTGTTTGTGCTGGAGATGTTGACTTCTAAAATGTAACTTCTATAACAAACTGATATATTGGGATCACTGTTATATAGTGATAGATCTGGTGTGTCAATAGCATTATTGAGTGCTTGAGATGGTTCTGCAACTATCTTTCTTAAATCTTTCTCATAAGCTTGCAGTACCACATAAGGTCTCTGATAAACTGGTATGTCATCTGTCAACTCAATATGATGTTTAATCAAATTTGTTCCTTGCAATTGTGTTACTTTGGTTGCAAATACATCTTGAAATTCTAACAATAAATTTTCTAACTTCTTTCTCTCTTGTACAGGTAAATGGCTTAATTGAAATTGTGAGAGGAAATCTAAATCTGTTCTCTTTTTGTCCATCATTGTAGCAACTAACTGTTTTTTCTTCACATTTGTTTTAAGGTTACTACTCTGAGGGAATAGACAATGATTGCACAGTGCCCCATTCAGGATTGTGTATGCGATTGGTCCTAGGATCAAAGTGAAGATTCATGGTTTTAATTAAATCCATGCCAATAACTAGTTTAAATCCTTTCAAATAGGCGTCACTAATCTCATAAAATTCTACTGCATGTGAGATTAAACCAAAATTCATGTGACAATTATATTTGCCACTTATGGGTAGATCTCCTGAAGCGGTTACAGCAGTAATGTCTGTAGGTGATTTTTCTAGTTTTAAACCCTGATCTAAAGCTATCTTAAAAGCTGAGGGTGTAATAACTGACATGGTTGCACCTGAATCATATAAGGCTACTAAAGAGACTTTTCCTATTTTCACCATGATTGAAGGACTCTCTGATTGTGTCATCCATAAAGCAAAACGATTTAGATTTATTTTTCTTTCCTCTTGTATTAGCCCTTCATCGCCTTTCCTCTCTAATTGCGACGGGCAGGAGAGTTTAAATCATCTCTCTGTTCTGGTCTTTGTTGCATTGTATTATTATTATTTCCTCTCTGATTTCTTTGGTTACTGTCTCTATTGTTGTCTCTGCTAGCTTGTGGTTTGCTCCAACAATCTCTTACAAAATGACCCTTTTTGTGACAATTGTAACACTCGATGTCTTGTCAATTGAATTGCTGTTGATTGAAATTGCCTCTTTGATCTGATTTTCTATAATTATTGAAATTACTTTTCTGGTATCCATAACCTATTTTCCAACGTGGTCTTCCTCAAAACTAATTGGAATTGTTCCTTTGAAATTGATTTCCTAAGAAGTTATTATAGTACAATTCCTTTAGGACTGCATGACTTGGTGCATCATTGTCTTGAGGGTGCTCAGCATAATTGAATTGAGTTGTTAACTTGTTTTGTATAATAGTGGCTAAATTCTGCACTAAATCTTTACTGGTTTGTACAAAGTCTTGGTGGATATCAAATAACATCTTTTTATTTTTGTCTTTTGGCTTTTCTTGTTTCTGAGAATTGGTTTGTTGTTTAGAAGTGGAAGCGTCATCTTGGTTTTGTTTAATGTAGACCGCCTTTCTGGAATAAGCAGCATTATTAGATTCTTGGAGTATGGCAGCTTGAATGGCTCCATGCAAGGTATCCGTATTGTCTAATAAGAACCACGTCTCTTATTTCTGGTTTTAAACCTTCTATAAATCTTGATAGGACCATGAAATTCTTAATGTCTTGATATTTTAGATTGGCTCCAGGCCCAATTGACAATTTCTTAGCAGCAGTTATCACTCTGTCCACATAATCATTAACAGACTCATCCGGTTTCTGAACTATAGTTGTAAATTCAGCCATACGTTGCTTAAATAGTCTTTGCTCTTTGAATCGATTCTTAAATGCCTCTTCAAATTCAGATAATGTAGTTAAAGTTGATCCAGTAAGGTGTTTGTAGAACTCCAATGCAGCTCCTTGACATTTTGTAGCAGCTAAGACAATCACTGTTTCATCTTCTAAAACAGCAAATCTTTTTATTTTACTTAAACTGTCTAAAAATTGTAAAACATCAACTTTCTCTTTGGTTGAATCATTGAAGTTTGGAATTAAATTTAATAATACAGGACTGATCTTTTTGAGCTCTCTAGTTGCCATTTTTCCTTGATGCCTTGTTGTATACTCATATTATTTTAAATTGTTTGCAAATTGTATATTTGTAATTGAAAATTGTTTAAAATTAATTTTTATTTAGTGTGGTCAATGCTCTTTTTATTTCTTAGTAATGATACGTTTATGAAGGACAAATTTCAAAGTTATCAGAGATTAATTTAATTTTAAAAAATTAAATTTAATACCAGAGGTAACAGTTAAAGCAATTAACTTGTTTACAAAAGTTGACTTTTAAAAGTCCTACAGTATCCAATTTCAATTGCACCTTAAAAGTTTTTTGGTGTCAAGCAAACTCAAAATTTTTTTAAGTTTTTTGTTTAAATTGAATAAAATTATTGCCAATTATTGTATTTGTAAGAAACGTAATTTAAAATTTAAATGGAATGCCAAAGAGCCTCTTAATTGTACAGAGTTATGTGTCTTAATCAAGTGTAAATTTGTGCAAAATATAACAAACACATCAAATGAATTTTAAAACCCCTCAAAATATCAATAAAATCCACAAATTAATTCAAAATTCACTTTAAAACACTTAATTTCAGTCAATTTACCTTAAAAATATTAAAAATTTAAGTTTAAGTAACAATAGAAATCGCAATGTATTTCAATGGGAAAAAGTCTCACACGAAAGTTACGTTAAGTGAGACCGATTAACATGGATGTCTATGGAGATTTTTCCTGTTATTTAATTCGTCGATAATTCATTAATTTCTCTCAAAATAATCTGATTTTTGAACTTTAAACAGCTAGTTTCTCTTGATTTGATTCAAATGCAATGTAATTTTATTAGATTTTATTTTTTCAGTGCTTTAATAAGGCCTAATGTACACTTAAGCTTATGTAAACAGTGCCGTAGCTCTCTAAGCTTTTCACTCTTTTCTCTAATATTTTTCTCACAATTGTATTTGTATTTTCTTAGTCTAATGAATTTTGTATTTCTAATTTTTTTTAACACTATTTAATTTTACCAAATTTTTCAAAATGTTTTTCCAAAGTCATGCAAAAGGCTTACCCACTAACCTTATTCAAGGACTCTTATCACTACAATTTCTCAATGTTTTTCTATCTTACCCCTAATTTTTCTAAACTACGCTCTGCTACCATATTGTAACAGGGTGAGGATAATTACATGCAAATTAATTAATAAAAACTTACCTTGTATTCATTGAAGTCTCTGGTCCTCACTCTGTTTAATCAGGGGTGGTCCTTCCTGTAAGGCTAGTGGGCTTCACTGGAATTTGCTTAAATTAAATGACTACTGAGTCATAAAATAAATTTGAACAACTGTTTAATAAATTCAAATAAAATTGTTATATTCACAAAAATCCAAAATGGCAAGAGAATCTAAGTCTAAGTGAATATAAGAGCTGAGTTATAATATAAGTGTAGGGAAAATACTAAAACAGTTATATTTATAAGTTTGTGAAGAGAGGACAATGGTCAAGATAACAGTACCCCTTATTCATAAACACATGGCTCAAGGAAAAGAAATTTGATAGTTAAGTTGGCATTAAATTAGCCATTTAATGTGCTCTACATTATTTTTAAATTGTATTTAAGTTGAAAGTTAAGTTAAAATTAAAACCATTGAATTACTTGTATTTGCTACAGTTTTCATTTCTTCTGCTTAAGCTAGTGTGACACTACACAATAAGTCATTACAACACTTGACTTATAAATTGCAACAAATTTTTTAAAGTAAATCTAATAAAAACATGACTAATAAATTGAATGTTTAATACTAGTAAGTTGTAGCATCCTAACACTCGCCCCTCAAGATTTTAAATTATAAATTTAAGATCTTAAAAAGGTGAGACATAGATAAACAAATGAATAAGTAAAATACTATTATTAAACTACCTGAAAAACATGCAAAGATTAGTATGTATAAGTAAATAAAGCCATGAAATATCAATATCTTGAGCAAAGGTATAATTAATTTGAGGTTACAACTTAACATTCATTATTGCTCTGGCAAATGTCGTTTAGATTTTCCTCTACCAATTGTAGAAAGAGGTGTCTCATTTTGAATATTCAAACCTCGTCCTTGGTTAAATCGTAGTATCGTAGCAATTCTTGCCAAAGTTGGTGGAGTGAATAATGTCTTGTTGGGAGTATCCGTCGGCACTATTAGTGGGGTGACTCCTTAAGTGGTTTCACAGTTGCTACTGGAGGTATCTGTACCATTGGAAGTCCTTCAGGAAACTTCAAGTAATGTAGATAAAAATGTCTTGTTATCCTATTTGTTGTAGAGTAATTAGCATAATAGTCACACAGCAGGTGTCGAAACAATTGAAAGTAGGGCGCAGTAATAGGGAATGGTCTTAAACCCAAAGTTGTCTTACAGAGTCTTACAAGATAGGTGGTAGGTCTCACCTGTCTGGTCATTAATTTGATAGTTGACTTATTGGTGCTGTTGATGTCAACATGAAAGGTATAACTTCTATAACAAACTGTTATGGTAGGATCACTGTGATATAATGATAGGTCCAATGTATCAATAGCATTATGAAGTGCTCAAGACAATTCTGCAAACAGGTGACTTTGTAAATTTGCAGGGAAGGATTCATATGGAGTGGAAATTAGTTCAGTGCTGATATCAAAAAACATAATTCCAGTTGTACATAATAATTCGAGGTTATATCAGATGTAATTGAAATCTGCTGAATTTTGCTCTTATCTACAGATTTAAAATACTTTAATTAATAATCATTCTTCTAAATCGCATGCAACATGATATCAAAAATCCCAAAACCATAAAAGATATAATTATTACTATAACTAAAACAGCTATTCTAATATAAGAAGTGAATGAAAATAAATTTTTAGTAAAAAACGATAATGCATTGTTAAAAGAACACTTAACATCTGATGTTGAACTTTGTGAAGTAATATTAATTTGTTCCAGTTTAATTACTGGGTCATCTAAACAATGAGTTATTATTTCACAGGAGTGAAAGGTTTTATGATGCAAACATATTCTATCAGTAATACATTTTGTGTCCGATTGAAATTGTATATCATACGTGGTCGAAGTTGTTGTTAAAGCTATTGATTGGGAATGAATCTTAATATTATCAAAGGTAATACTGACTAATCCAGGATAACAAACAGATTTTGCATTTAAACTTGAAGAAGCATGGGTTGTACATGCATAACAACCTTTTATTGAAATTAATTCATCAATATGAGGGCAAACTATGGGTTTGTATGGAAATCGTAATATTTTGTAATGTCAAATGCACTACAAGAGGATTACCCATTAATTGTTAAGATCTTAAATTTCCCTCTTTAGTTATATATAAATTATGATTCATTATTCTTAAAGGTAGTTAATTGATTTGATTAGTTACCGTTTTGGTCAGGTAACTTGGAGTAGTAAATAAATGCATTCTATTTTCAAAGAAATTGGTTGTTATTTTATGTTTGTCAAAAATGAAGTTTTTATCATCTATTTTCTCTGATTGTACATTTCCAATTTCACCAGATTTGGGTGGACTAAATTTGCTAGCTTTCTCCAAATAAGCTTTTGTGAAATCAAAGATATCAACAATAAGATTTATGTTAACAAAATCAGTAGGTTGATCATAGTTTCCTACAATCTGTACTTAAAATTTTTTTCCCATAAAGGATTCAATTTGGTTCAGTTTAATGTAAACAGTAAAATTTTTAGTATAAACTTAGGATGACAAATTTTTATACTGAGATTTATACATTTTTTCCCCAAAGATCTCTGTAGCATGCATGTCTGTTACTGATTACTCACACATTTACTGATCATCCGATGATGGGCATTGGCAAAACCAATTCTTACTTAATGTTAGTGGTCTGGAGATTGGATTGGACTTTCAGTAACATGTCCCCTTCCCAAACCTCTTCCAATGGGCGGTTGTTGATTGTTTCTGTTGATGTGCCCTCATCCTTGACCAATTCTCACTGGTGGTGGTGGTACAAGTTCAGGTGGTGCCATTGTAGGCTCCTCAGGAGTCTCAGGAATCATTGGTAGACACTTTATTTTTTAGATGAATTTCTATTAAAGAGTTCTCTGGTTCCCCCACAGGGAAAGCAAAGAACAACTGCCTTATATGCTCCAAGGGTTATATAGAATTCATAGTACACTGATAGTACTTGCTAATGAGACTCCTGAACATAATAATGTAATTGTTTGTCACTAAAAATGGTGTGAGACCAGTTGGTAACTCGCAGTGTCCCACTAGTTTTGTGACTGCTCCAAGTGGTTTGGTTCGTACTGTGATATCTGGTTGGTTCATATGAAGAATCTGCATATAAAATGCAAAATCCTTGTAATGCACATATATGGTTGGGCGTTCAGTATAAAGTTTCAAATCTGGTGTTTGCATGGCACTTCTTGAAACACAATGAGATTCCGCATATAAATGGTTAAGTAAATTGATGTGGAATGGTCCATATGTCGTGTTCATGATGTTTGAAGCCATCTTTCCATTAAAACTAGTTGAACTTTGAAAAATTTTGTGATGCAAATATTTTCCCTAAATTTACAGACTAAAATTTTTCATTAATTAGCAAACAAACATTTAAAATTGCATGCAACAAAAATCATTAACCCCCTACTGTTTACAAACTACGCTTTGCTACCAATTGTTAGCAGGGTAAGGATAAAAACTTAATTAATTATTTACCCAAACAGCATTGGTCCTCAATCTCCTATTGAACAATAGAAGCACTGCACAAAATGTTTAATTCTGGATCCAGAGCTTGTGGTTGATTGTATTTAAAATGATTTTATTCTTTCACATTGGTTTTGATTTTTTGAATTTTTTATTTTGTTTTCATAACTTTCACTACGACACTTTTCAACAGTCCCTCTCAACAGCAATCACAACAATTAAATTTTAAAACATGTCTACTATGTATGTTATAGTTTTTAATTTATGATATCTGCTTTTAAAGTGTAGGGTTACATGCACAACAATTAAAAGCATTCTTAATTTGCACTTAAGAATGTGAAATGTGACTTACATTATTTGTAAGTAAAAACTACTTTTAAAATTTTATATTATAATCCTGTAAAAAAATCCAAACAGAATAAACATTTAAGTATTAAATATTTTTTATTAAATTTCACTTTTTTAAGTTGAAATTAATAAACAAATAATAAATATTAATAAATGATTACAAAAATATATGTATAGACTTAATTATACAAAAACTCACATCCTAACAACTGATTTCAAAGATTACTTTTAACAAACACAGTAACTATAATTTTTTAAGCCACTAATTACTTGAGACTTCTTTATAAAATCTTGATATATATATCACTGGAGAGTATCACTATTATTATTACAATTATAGCTAGGCTTAAATAGCACTAACTAGCATTGGTTTAAGTTTATTTAGAAACTTGTGTTACCACAAACTTGCAGATCTGAAATGGCCAGTCCACAGGTAGAATTTCCAAACTAACAAAGACTAACTATTATTTGGTTGGGAATCCTATCTATAGAAGTCCCAGTTCTCTGTTTTAAGTTGGTGGACCCCATTGACTTACTTTCTAATTAGGTTCCTTACCTCTAAGACTAAGAAGTGTCTAGGTATTTTGTGATTTTATTGGACAACATGTCTAATGCTTAAATAAATGATTAATACAAAACATATTCAACAATCAAAACAAACAACATGAATATTATGACACTTTTCTTAATAACTATTGTCACATTAGCATTTAACTATATTCTAATATACCCCAGCACTCTCTTCATGTTGGGGTTCTCTCTACAATGTGTATACAAGACACCTATTTCAATTCTCTCAGTTAAAATCAGCAGCTAAAATTGATAAATGGTTGATTCTTTTATGATTGTTGAGTTGCTCAGATGACCAGGTATGAAGGAAATGTAATACAAACAGTAACTGAATTATGCACCACACAATTAAGAATATTTGGGGTTAAGCACTGCTATGCACACTGTGTGCAATAGTATGGTATGCCACCAAGTTTAAACTATACACACATTTATAATTATACATCATAAGTACTGCAAAAATAATAGTTTATTCAAATGGTGTCATGCTCAACATGCATCTTTTAAATGGCTCAGCATTTAGCACCATCTATTCGTAATCTGTAGCAACTAACATAACAGTACTTTAAATATTTAATTTTATATCAAGTATTCATACTTAAATATTACCAAATGATAAACAGCACTATGATAAACATGTTGTGTTTTGAGAATTTAACACTTGATATAACTTTCTCCACCTTTATCAGCAAAAAATTCAATTTTCTGCAATTTCATTGGTCAGACTTAAAGGGTGCCTAAACAATTTACCAATTTAAAATAAAAACTGATATAATATACTTTGTAAAGATTAAAGAAAATATAATAAAATATATTGTGTAAAGATCAATAAAGCAGTCAAATATGTTGAATGCATGTATACTTACTTTAACAAGTTTTTTTTACAAAAGCTGTATTTGTTCTTGCTCATAATTTGTTCATACTCTTATGTGTCCCACAATGCATATTGCTGACATTTTAGAGTGGGTAAAACTATGTAGGTATTAATTATAGAAGCTGAGCCATGCGTTCACTAGGATTAACCTGTTTCTTTGCTCGCATTTTTCATGATGCTAATGATTTCATCAATGTAATCGCATTGAGGACACCTCCCAGCAGGTAAGTAGCATTATTGGTGGCTAAAGTACTGCAATTGTGTTATTTTATTTTCTAAAACCTGGTGTGACTCAGTCAATTTTCCAAGTTTTTGCAGGTTGTATTTTGCATGATAGATATGAGTAGAGGTCTAAAGTGCTTGGGGAGCATAACTGCTAGCTTCAAAACCATTGCAATTGGGAGGAGCCCATTCCAAAGTGAAAACCATAACCAACAGCAAAGTGCCAACATGTCCAAAAGCCAACAACCTTATACAACTCAATGCAGGTAAACTTTAATGAAAGTGATTTGCTTGGCTCAATCATTCATTGTTAACACAATGACTGCTGTGAGCATCATACATTGATTCTCAGCAAAATGGGCTTATAGCGTGAGTATACACTGCTGCTTTTCATGCAACTTTATCTGCAAGTAATTTTTTAACTGCTGCAATTAACAATATAAATCATTCACAGCCTGATAGAATGGAGTCTTAATTGGCCAATGGATTAATGCTATGTATCCGTGGGACCAGCTATGGAAATTTCTCCCATACAAAATACGTACACCTGTGAGAGTCATATGCTGTCTCTCAGTTATAAAAAATTTAAAAATTAAGTTTTTTTAAAAAATTAAATTAATGCCAACTACTATTTGTGGTCAACAATAAGAATTTTTAAAATTGTTTTTTGCTATTGGGGCTTTGTAAAATCTAACATTGGACAACCGAAGTTTTAACTTGGCAGCTTTCAGTTTAAACTTTATTTTTGAATTTACATGGAATTAAAACTTGTAAAATATTTATAATTTACTGTATGTTCTTTTATACATTTTAGATTTGCATCTGGAGCAAACAAACAGTAATGGTTGATGAATGTTGAAGAAGAGCAATGCATTGTGATACTGGTGATTTTAACCTAATCAATTTACTGGAAGAAAAAAAGCTTTAGGTAACTGTTAATGAGCACTGTATGTCTTTTTTTAGTGAATTGTTTCCCTTATTTTGGTTTTGTACCCATCAATAAATCTATTTGCTCACTTTTTAAATTTTCCTATGTGCACCCATGTAACTGCTACATTGAATGACAAGTTAGTTAATGAAGATAAATTAAGCAATGTTTATTGACCTGTTGATATTTAAACTTTCTAAATCATTGTCACATTTAATTAATTTATTGTCAATGAAAATCTAGTATTTAATTTTTACTGATTGATTGCTAGTTAACTAAGCGTTTAATTAGCTGCTTATTTTAGATTTAATTAACGAGGAGTAACTTCAGCTATGAAAGTCCTGATCTGCATTGGCTCCAAAGTAACATCAAATGAATCAGTTGCTTCAACTAAAATAAATATAAAAATTTAAATCTCTTAAAATTAGTCCAAAGCTATGGAATCAATTACTTGGTTTATGGTGTGGTTTGGTACTTGTTGGGCCTTGCACGGTATTCCATGACAATCGATTCAAATCACTTAACAGTATATTTGCTCCAAGAGTTGTTTCAGTTAATTTGGTTATTACAAAACTGGTAAACATGTTCTGTGGAAAAGATCAGCAATTTCATTATTAATTGGATGCATTTTTTATAGAGTTTTTGCCATACTTGAACATTCACAGTAACAGGAAGTGACAATCTTGAAGGATCATCAATTTTCTCATAAAAATGCTCCAGTCTTAAAAGCACAGTATCATCTTTCCAAGGCTCCAAAGTCAATAGGCGAACATTTTCAGGGAAAACGCCCAATATTCCTGAATACTACTTAACAATTATTGATTAGTAAACTAATGATTATATTTAATTAATATAAATGATAAAGGTTTATTGGATTCAACACAATGAGACAAGTTACATTGGATCCCATGACAATTTGTCTCATCTCTTCAAGAAAAATAAGTAAATGAGACAATTTCTTATTGAAAGCGATTTTACCCTGTATCATAATTTTTAGAAATTAAATAAACGAACTACAAATTGTCTTTGAAACCAATGTAATTTAGTCTCATTAAAGATAAAAGTGATGAGACAAATTGTTATTGAAGCTAATATAACTTTGTCTCACTTCTTTAATAAGAAAAAAAAATGAGACTGGATTACATTGGCTTCAATGACAATTTGTTGTTTGTTTATTTAATTTCTAAAAATGATGAAACTGATGGACTGATTTTTTAAAATGAAAATAGGAATAATTTTTTTAATTGAAAATTTTAATGATTATTGAAAATTCGAATTTTTATTTTCAATTGAAGATTCGAATTTTTGTTTTTAATGGAAAATTCGAATTTTTGTTTTTAATGGAAAATACAAATGATTTTTTAAAATGAAAATTCGAATTTTTGTTTTTAATGGAAAATACAAATGATTTTTTAAAATGAAAATTCGAATTTTTGTTTTTAATGGAAAATACAAATGATTTTTAAAATGAAAATTCGAATTTTTGTTTTTAATGGAAAATACAAATGATTTTTTAAAATGAAAATTCGAATTTTAAAAAAAAAATAAAAAAACGACACAAATTGTCATTAAAGTCAATGCAACTGAGCCACTACTTTATGAAAAATAAAGAAATGAGACGAATATGTATTTATAGGAATGTCAGTTAGTCTCATTTCTTCTGTGGTAGAGATCAGGGCATTTACTGGTAATAAAAATAATATTATATTATGAAAATAAATTAATAAATATTCTTACATTTGATTGATATTGAGTCAGCCATTCAGGAACAGTTATGGATAATGGAGCAATGAGCACTAGAGGTTCATTGCTTGTTTCGATGGCTGCTGGTCTGTGGTACAATGGGGCTTCAGTAATTGAAGTTAAATAAAGACGGTGTTTTCCTCTGACACGAAGGCCCTTTCCATCAACACCAGGCTCATTCAAAGCCTCACCAACTCCATAGCCATCATCATGCAAAAGACGACGATGAAGCTAAATAAAATTTCATTGAAAACACAATGTTCATTTATTTTGGCTAAAAGTTGATTTGATTTTGGTACCATGAGCTCAACTGCGCCATCACTGAGACTTGAACCACCATGGGATCGGTCGGTCACCACAGTCAATTGTAAGTTATTTGCTTTGTCCTATTCATGAACAATTATCAGTCATTTTAAAGTTAAAAATATTCAATTAATGATGTTCAGTTGTTACTTGAATAAAGATTTTGGTATTAATTGGATAGTAATTGCCTGAAATTGGTTCGTTATTGTCCAGTTGCCATGTTGGTCTGTAATTTAGACTGCAAAATAATAATTCAATAAGTCCCATTTCAGTTAAAAGAAACGGGAAAAATCGTCATTTGAACTCATACGAAATAGTCTCATTTCTTTATTTTCACTTATTTTTCTCATTGAAAGAAAGAAACGAGACAAATCTTCATTGGAACCAATGAGATTTAGTCTCATTTCTTTATTTTCACTTTTTTTT
>JAAFCF010004911.1:0-14388 GCA_013389785.1 Helicorthomorpha holstii
TGCAATTGGTCCCAATGGTGTCTCGTGGGTTTTTCTGCATATTGAGCCAGGAAAATAACCGCAACTGCAATGTCCGGTCTGCTTCGCTGGGCTATGTAGAGAAGTGCACCGATTACATTTTTAAAAGGTACTTTAATACTTTCCCCTTTATATGTCTTTTGGGTAGCTTCCTTAACCAAAGGTAGAGTAGTTGGCCTCAGCTTCACCTCAGGAAATTTTGTTGCCAGTTCATCTATGTGTGGCCCCTGATGAATGCCAATGTAGCCGTCTTTCTCTACAAATACAACACCAAGTAGTACTGTTATGGGTCCCATTGCCTTCGCATCATACACGTCCTGTAAATCTTTAATCGCTTCATTAATGTACATATCAGATCTACCAAACATAGCTAAATCATCCACGTATACTGCCAAAACGATATCTGATCTCTTTGCATACAAGCAAGCAGCGCCCTCGATACTTCTGTAGCCCATTTTGTGCAACGCTGCACTTAGGTAGACAAACCATTTTTTACCACTCTGGTGCAGTCCGTACAACGCCTTTTTCAATGAAACAGCACTTCCCAAGTGCTCAAAACCTACTGGAGGCTTCATCAAGATGTTATGGTGTAGGTCACCATATAGATATGCCCCTGCAATATCTAGTTGGTGATGCTTCCACCCACACTCGCCTACAAGAGCTGCAAAACACAAACAGATTATTGAAAAATTGATTACAGGTGAATATACATCGTCGAAGTCTTCTCCTTCGATTTGCCTATGCCCGCCCGCTACCAAACGTGCGCGGAATCTGTACATGAAACCGTCCGGGTTGACCTTGACTGCAAACACCCAGCTATTCGGAATTGTCCGTTGTCCAGGGTTCAAGTCCACAACATCCCAAACGTCTCAATTATACATTAAATCAATTTCTTTTTCCATTGCTGCGCCCCATTCTTTCGCGAATCGTGATTCCATGGCTTGCCTGTAGGTCTTCGGAATTACGACGTCTGCTTTCGTTAGTCACTTCCCGCTTTCGCCAGTGAACCTTGCGCTGGCGTCTGCAGACTCCTCGCTGTCCGAGTCGATCTCCCATTGTTCAAGCTTCTTGCCTTGATTTCGTTGTACCTGTACATAATCAAGGTTAAAATCATGAGTCTTCTTGGGTCTTTGCTCGGGTTCTTGTCTGCTTCGAAGCGGGTAGTCATCTCGTTCTTCCGGAGCCCTTGGATTTCTTCTCGCTGGTTGTTGTTGTCCACTAGGCCCGGCTTCATTTCTTTTGATGTTAACAGCTGGTCTTTCGTCTTTCCTTGGAGTTTCGGTGATTCCTTCCGCTATAATAACTGGAGCTCGTCTTAACGTGTTACCAGGAGTCGTATCGTTTGTTCCATCATCATCGTCGTCATCATCGTATCTAAAATTGCTAAGTCCATCAATACTTTGCTTAATACTATCACCATAGCAAACCTCTTCATTGAAAGCCACAGCTTTGCTTTCAATGATTTTATTTTGCTGTGGGAACCATATTCTGTATCCAATGGTCCCTATAGCATATCCCAGCAAGTATCCTAGATCAGCAGTCGACTCTAACTTATTTTGTAACTGCCCAGCTTTGTGTATATACGCTGCACAGCCGAATTGTCGCATATGCTTGATCGATGGTTTTCGCCCGTTCCACAATTAAAATGGCGTCTTGTAGTTAATAGATCGATGTCCAAGTCTATTGTAGATGTAAGTCGCTGTCAAGGCTGCCTCCGTCCAGAATTTCAATGGAAGTCGACTATCGAGCAAGAGTGACCTGATTCTTTGTACTAACGTCCGATTGTACCTCTCGGCCACCCCATTTTGGTTGGGAGTGTACACATTAGTTCTCTCGTGTTTCAGTCCCACTCTCTGGACGAATTGCCCCATTTCCCTAGAGCAAAACTCCATTCCATTGTCAGACCGAATACGCCTGACTTTCTTGTCAGTCTGCCTCTCGACTTGCACGATGTAGTTTTTTATTTTCTCCACGCACTGGCCCTTGTTCATTAAGGGAATCACGTTGGCTTTTCTGGAAAAGTCATCTAAAATAGTTAACATGAAACGTTCACCATTAGCGCCTAATTCTGGAGTTGGACCCCAACAGTCCACGTGGATCAGCTCCAGAACTTCTTTAGATTTCACTGGCAATAGTTCCTTGCTTCTAGATTTCGTTGACTTAGCACGCTTGCACACGTCGCAGTGTTCTATCGTAGCAGCTGCTTTCTTATGCGGTAATCCGATCACCTTTTCACCGCGTATCATATTTTCTATTGTCTGGTGACCTGGATGTCCGAGCCTGCAGTGCCATAATTCACCAGAAGTCAGGCACACGACTTCCCCTTTTCTCGGCATTACGGGAATACCTTGCACAATGTAAAAATAGTTAATTAAGGGAACTTCGAATAAAATACTACCACCTTTCGTCTTTACGACGTGCTTCCTGTTAGCTGTTACTTGTACCATCAAGTTTTGGTCTATCCGCGATCCGCTGATCAGATTCACTCTTGAATCTGGGGTGTAGAGGGTCTCAGTTAAAGTTACCACTTGCTTTCCAACGAGAAAGATGACGTCTCCTTTTCCTTTAATATCTATGGAGTCTCCTTCGCCTGTTGTACTGGCTTTGCCCTCGTAGTGCCTAAAGTTGTGGAACCAACGTATTCGTATTGCTTAGCCAATGCCCAATTTAAGAGAACGACTATAAAAACGTTATTAATTAAGCTATAAGCATCTATAAGTGCTTAAATTAAAGTTAAAATCACAACTGACAATAATTACATATTGGAATTGTGTTAATTCAATTAAATTTACAATTATATGGAGTCTAAAGGCTCCGATTATGTACGACCATAGGAGCTAATGCTAAAATCCGATATACTAACGATATAATCGATTATCGATAATCGATTAGTTGATCGATAATCGATTATTTTACAAGTAAACACGTCGTAATAATGTGATTCAATTGATTTCTAATTCTAGATTGATAAATTAAAGCAATTACACTTATTAGATATATTGAAACATTGGTGATTGGCACAGCAATGAATTGGTTAATGGAAATCATTGTTTGCCAATTAGAATTACTTGTAAACTTCATTTAACATTACGATCATTAGTTTGTTCAAGTGTTGTGTGGTAGATATTCCCTTGCTACACTTGTGGTAACCCTATAATAGTAGTGTAGGATGTGCATGGTAGCTTAAATCCTATGGGGAAAGACTGCTGTATAATATATAGTAGTTGACTCCATAGGAAATGCATGGGTAATGCTTTTCCTATGCGTTATATACTATTTGCATGCGATATAGCGGACTTGCGTCCCTAACGTTGATACGTGCATGCGGTCAACTTGGGAAGGTCATGCGTTACATGACCTTAGTCATATGCATACCGGAAGTACAGGATTCCAAACCGTTTTGGATCTGACGGCGCTATGCATGTACTTCCGGTTGCATTTCCGATTTCGTCGTATTTAGATACGACGATATAATTGCTTTGATATTAGCAGTTAATATGCTTCACATATTAACTGCAATTGTTATTCGCATTTAAATCGATTGTTAATTCGATACTATTATTGTTCGCGATAATCGTTTTATCGATATTATTGTAATCGTTTTAGCGATGATGTAAAGTCTCTATATTTGCATTATAGAGAAGTAAGTACTTGCACATGCGCAGATGTGCCTTTATTGTTTTCGTAGTACTTGCTTCTGACGTCACAAGAACAAAGACGTCAGCGCTACTTCGCGAAGCTAGATCTGCTAGCATTTCTATCTTGCGCTCCGTAGCGCTTCGTTTCGCTTAGTCATGTCCATAGACTAACATAGAGCGTTTTGTTAGCGAAAATGGCTTCTCCGTTTTCTTGATGTTATGGACCTTACTTAACATAGGGCACTCATTGGAGATAGTTGATTATAATAAATATCCCTTTGTTATACTTAAATAAGCTTGTTCGAGCAGTTATTTAATTTAATTATTCACTTAATATTCTAGTTAATTTAATCGAGTTAATCTCGTCTGTAAAAGAATTACAGACGTATCTTTAAATTTGATAATCGTCGTTATTGGAGATATAGCTTGGAAACCACTGGGGCTTTGTTAGTTATAGCGTCCCTATTATCTGGAGTAGCTAACCAGACTTTGGGACTATATAACTGGGAAATAAAGCCCACAAAGGTTATGGGCCCAGGCTCGTTACTATTTCTAAGAAGATTCATCGTTTTGAAGATTGTGATTAATGGACTGTAATACAAATTTGCCATTGGATTACGCGAGTGTTTTTGTGTGTTTGTGCTATGATTGAGTTTGGCTGATGCAATAGTGCACGATTGCATCACCCTTTGTTAATCATCAGTAATCTATACGGGATTCACTGTAAGTTCTTTAAACATTCAAATACCAAGCATTTTGCTTAGCTTAATTCGAAAATGGCGACTAAGTATAAATGGGAGGATTTTGACAAGCTTTCTCATACGAATTACCAGGCGTGGGCCAGTAATATGAGAATGATGTTGAAGTCGAAAAATGTCTGGCGATATGTATCTGGGGATGAGTTCATTCCGAAACCGGATAGAACTGCTACAGAGGAAGCCAGAGACCAATGGTCCGCGAAGGACGAACAGGCAGTTGGCCTAATATATTTGAATCTCACTGATGAGATTAAAAATATGATAACTCCTGAAATGTCTGCCAGTAAAGCTTGGGATGCCCTCAAGAATGCGTATGAGCCTAGAGCCATTGCTCGAGAGGCTGCACTCTTGAGGGAGTTTACCAAAATTAGATACAATGATGGGGAAACCATCCCAGTGTTTATTGCAAGGGTGCAAAAGAAACAAAGGGAGGTTGCAGAGTCTGGTTTCGTATTGGATGAACAATACGTTGCATACCAGATGATGACTGCTTTACCCCAAGAATTTAATGGTGTTTTGCAGCAGTTATACCGTACGCCCCGTGACCAGTTTACGGTCAAGACTGTGATTGATGGTTTATTAACCGAGAACGCGCGAGTCCAATTCTCGGTTGAAGGAAACGGTAACGTAAACGGAAATGGTGCTTTTGCCACTGGACATGGCAAGAAGAAGGGCGGGAAGGGAAAAAAAATGCTGGGAAATCTAATAACAATAGAAACAATACTAATAAAACTGAACTTAAGTGTTGATGCAAGTTAGATGCAAGAAGCCTGGGCATTTTGCCAACAAGTGCAATCAGCCAAGAGCTGCTGGAAAACCCAAGGACCAGCAGGGAGCTTCTGCAAAGCCTACTACCGAGTTTGGATTGCTGATTGATGATGGGGTAACGAAGGAGTCTAGTCAAACTGTTATTAATCATGTTTTTAACACAGAAAATACTGCCTTAGCTGAATGGACCATAGACAGTGGCGCCTCGAGCTATTTCACGAATAGGAGAGATTGGTTTTCGTCGTTCACAGAGCAGAAGTCAACAGCCAGAACTACTGGGGAGGGAGATACAATCCCCATTCTTGGCTATGGAGACATCAGGTTGTGTATTGATGGAACTAATGTAACTTTGCTAGGTGTAAGGTATTCTCCAAAAGCCATTGTGAACTTGGTTAGTGCGACACAATTGGTGCAAAATGGCTACATACAACACATGGAGGGCAAGAACTATGTTGTTTCAACCAAAGCATGTGAAGTTGTGTTTAAAACTGTATTGACTAATAACTTTTATGTGTTAAAGGCTCAAGTGATAGTTACACCTCATTTGCATCGAATATTTGTGAGTGGAAACCATCAAGTGCACGCGATTAGTGACAACGCGGCCATGCTACACAGATGGCTGGGGCACCCCAGCAACGGCGTTGTAAGACAGATGATTGCGAATGGGGCTCTGGAGGGCCTCCCTGCTATCAAAAATTATAACAGTGGATTTTGCGACGTATGTGTAAGGGCCCGTATGGCGTGTGCGGTGGCGCCTCGGATCAAGGGCAAACAGAGTACGCGTGTGCTACAACTGGTACACGCCGATTGCTGGGGCCCAGCCAATGTGGTAGGCATTGGTGAAAGTCGCTATATAGTGACGTTTATTGATGATTTTAGCCGAAAGACTAAGATCTATGTGATAAAATCTAAGTCAGATGTTGCAATGTTAATCAAACAATTCATTTTAGCTACCGAGCGTTCGTGCAATAGTAAGTTCGGGGCCATTAGGACGGATAATGGCCTCGAGTTTTGCAACCGTGATATTGACACTTTTCTTTTGCAGAATGGAATAAGACACCAGAGGACCAATACATACACTCCGAAACAGAATGGCATCGCTGAAAGCTTCAACCGTACACTATTTGAGGGAACCAGATGCCTGCTTTTCGATAGTGGATAAGATCCGGTGTTTTGGCCAGAGGCAGCGAAATGTGCGACGTATCTTTATAATAGGACAGGTCATCGGAAGTTAGATGGACGAACCCCCTACGAGCTGTGGACCAGGAAGGTCCCCATTTTGACTAATCTAAAACTTTTTGGTGCAGATGCTTGGGTGTTTATCCCAAGTGAAAAACGCAAGAAGCTGGACCCGAAAGCAAAGAAGGGCGTAATGGTCGGATATGCGGAGAGCAGTACTGGTTACAGGGTATGGATGCCTCAGTATCGAAAAGTCGTTGAGTCCAAGAGTGTGCGATTCAACGAAGAGCCGATTAAGGGGGAATTCAAGCCTGAGCCGGAATTCCAACCAAAAGACTTCGCCAAGCCAGCAGAAGGAGCCCAGCAGAGCGGCCAAAAGAAAGATAATCCTAATGTTTTTCCAGCTATTAATATAGACTGTTTATGCGACTCCAGCGATGACGATAACGATGATAACAACAAGAAACCAGTACCAGCGACGTTGCCATTGATGACGACACAACAAGCGGAATCGGTATGATGTCCCAGGCCGGGACGTCGATAGTACCAGCGGAAATTACACCGTTTAAAGAGCGAATGGAACAGGTGGCATCGAGTGCGATAATCGTCGTTATTGGAGATATAGCTTGGAAACCACTGGGGCTTTGTTAGTTATAGCGTCCCTATTATCTGGAGTAGCTAACCAGACTTTGGGACTATATAACTGGGAAATAAAGCCCACATGTTGACAGACTTCTATTCCAGATACTTGGGCAATTCAATATCTGAAATAGTCAAATGAATTAATACAATGACAAATGACATAAATGCTCTTTATAAGCAAAGCAATAAACAATTACACTGGCAAAGTCAACTGTGGCAAAATAAGCGTCAATACGACGATCAATGAAACTAAAAATACTACACACTTGCATTTAGCTATTAAAAAGTGCATTTATACACTTTTACGCATGCTTTAAAACACCTTTTTACATTGGTTTTCAAAAGGATTGAAAATCCATGATTTTTCCCATAGAATTCCATACTTTTCTGGTTTTAAGCTCAGCCCTATAAAACCTGATAATTTAACTTTAAGAAATTAATGTAAATGCATGTTTGAACATCATCTCTATATAAGTAGATATGATGTCCAAACATGCATTTTGTGATACAAGCTCTACAAAGCTCGTAAAGCTAACTTTTACAAAATTGCTTAAATACATGTGTGGACATAATCTCTTCAGATATTGAAAATACACGCTTCCACTTGCATTTAGCTATTAAAAAGTGCATTTAAACACTTTTACGCATGCTTTAAAACACCTTTTTACATTGGTTTTCAAAAGGATTGAAAATCCATGATTTTTCCCATAGACTTCCATACTTTTCTTGCGTTAAGCTCAGCCCTATGAAACCTGATAATTTAACTTTAAGAAATCAATGTAAATGCATGTTTGAACTTCATCTCTACGTAAGTAGATATGATGTCCAAACATGCATTTTGCGATACGAGCTCTACGAAGCTCGTAAAACTAACTTTTACAAAATTGCTTAAATACATGTGTGGACATGTTGTATTTTAGTACCAACAATCGTCGTATTTAACTACCATTTTGCTTCAGTTATCTCATTTTTCAGGTTTTCTTTATTTGTTTCCATTTGCATGTGAATAAAATATCGAATACTAATGTGTTTTCTTAGTTACAGGTATAGCAGACCAATATCCTGTACTAAAAGTATGTTTGTACCAGATTGAATACAATTTACCATGTATATTAATGTTAGATTTTTAATTTAAATGGATTAATTACAATCCATATAGTCAATTTCCAATGAAATTGTCATCTAATTGACTAATAATGCATAATAGAGCCAATCTAAATTTAGTAGACTTAATTATTTAACATTAACAAGCCCAATTTCAATTAGTTTCAATAGCAGTACGTTGCAATAATCGTTTTAAGCTTAATCAATAATCGTTATATCGATTCTATATCGATAACATCGATTCTTACATGTTAATTTAATTACGGCGATAATCGGCCAATCTAAACACTTTGAAACGTTAGTAATAATTAATATTAATCAATTCTGATTGAATATTCAGATTCCGCGTAAGTTTAGCTTTAAGAAATGGTATTACAACTTTAATTTACTGTTAAATTTCATTTAAAATCGTTTGGAAATGTAGATTTATAACGTATGGGCGTTGGCTTGCATTTGCTATTGCAATTAAATTACAATGACATTTGGTAAACAAAAGAAACTTTTTAATTAATTGGATTTGTCTATTGAATTCAATTTATAATTATTAATCAGTATTCAGTCTACCTTTTGGTCATGGACCTTTTGCCTGATGACATCACTACTACGTCATCATGGTCCTTTAAATGTTGCGGTTACCTAGAAAAGGTGATTCGCATAGATTCTGTATTAGAATCTTAAATTCTAATACGAAATTGTTAATAGAATCTAATTAAATTAAGATCAGCGGATCTTAATACATTGTTGCGCACTTAATTAGCCCGTGCTAATTAAATATATAGTCGATTGTAACACTTCACCGGAAGTGACGTTGTAAATCGCGTTTTGCAACCGCCGCAATACGCGTACATGTTAACTGTGTGTTACTCACTTGCAATTCTGTCTGCTAGAAGTAAAGACCTACTAAATTGTAACTGAATGTTTAAGAGTTTTTTAATACAATCTGATCGCATCTGAATTAATCGCATACGGCGAAGTTAATTAATCGATTTAACAGTATTAATAAAAGGAAACTGAATTTAGTAGTGCAAGTCATTTGGCGACTCTGCAAACGTTAATTTAAGCATTTTAGATTCAAATCCAAGCTTCTGCTAGTGGGGGCTTTTGTTGTACATTTCTTTGTTAGAAATCTAAGCACGTGGTATTGGCTTAGCTAACCATTTAGCCAGTGCTCAATGATATAAAGCATAGAGCTTGTTAAGAATAACAAAATAATCCCAACAAAGGTTATGGGCCCAGGAGTGACTGAATCTTAAATTTGAGAAGAAATTAGCGAAAATCGTCGTTTTTAATTGAAGACAAAGGACTCCTTGATTTCAAAAGATTGCATCAGCCACTTTGTGTTAAGTGAACAAAGGATTGAGTGCATTAAGGACTTGAGGGCTTAAATCTTCGATTGTGCTTGCAGAATTTATTGATTTCAGCAATAAACTGTGATTGTGCAACGATTTTATTATCGTGAATTTAAAGTGAATTTGTGCTAATTGGATTGAATTGCTGATACATCTCCAGTAAAGAATGGCAGAGCCAGCTAAGTATATTCCAATTGAAAAATTAGATGGTACAAATTACACCACATGGAAAGAACAAATAGAAGTAGTTCTTTCCGGTATTGATTGTTGGGGCTTCGTGGATGGGTCCGAAAGGGCTCTTCCTGAAGATGCTGGTTACGAAATGCTAAAACGTTACGATCGCCGAAAAAGTTCGGCGTACATGACGATAGCAATGAATGTAACGCCCGATATATTAAGAATGATAAAACATTTAAAAGATCCTAGGGAAGCCTGGGATGAGTTAAAACGTGCGTTTGAGCCTACCTCTAGAGCAAGGCGATGTGCCTTGTTACGAGAATTTGGCTTATTACAAATGAAAACTAATGAATCTATTCAATTTTTCATCACGAGAGTAATAGGGCTGTCGGAAGACATCAGAAATACAGGGTTTGAGATAACAGATGAACATATTTGTTGCACGATTGTAAGCTGTCTACCGGATATGTTCGAGCCGGTGGTACAACAACTGTATAAATTGCCTGATGACCAATTCACTGTTGCAAAGATAAAAAGCGAATTGATGGCCGAGGACTCCAGGGTGAAACAAAAGCTAGCAATGAATGGTAAAAGTAATGGTAACCACGCCTATGTAAGTAAAGGGCCTGGTAATCGTAATACTAATGCCAAAAAGAAAAAGCCTAAGAATAGTAATAATAATGGAAACGATAATAATGCAAATGAAGCTTTTCAGACTAGCGGATCCGGACAGAAACAAACAAGAAATTCTAATCAATATGTTAAAAATAATTCTAATTCAAATTCTAGTTCAAAAAGGAAAGTCACGTGTTATAGATGCCAGAAACAAGGTCACATTGCTAAAGAATGCAGAGCAGCGCAACCTGTGGCACGCTACACGGAAGAACAAGAATATTACGAAGAAATCGATTTGAATACTAATAATGAAATTAACGATTGCATTTTAATGACTTTCAGTGTTTCTAGTTTCGCTACAAAAGCCTCTAATATTAACAAAAACGAATGCCAGTGGATCATCGATAACGGAGTGACCAGTCATTTTTGCAACAATAGGAGCTGGTTTCATAATTTCAGACATTACGAGGGGAAAGCGAGAACAACTGGAGAGGGTGACTCCATTGCCATAACAGGAAAAGGAGACATAATGTTTAGAGTTGGTAAACAATTAATCACGCTTTCAGAGACGTTGTATACTCCAGATTCCCGAGTTAACTTGATTAGCGGCTCACGTATCGATCAGAACGGAATGATTCAACTGACGGCTGCTGGAAAACATATCATTAAAACAAAAGGTGGTAGAATTTTATTTGAAGCACCACTAATCAATTCTTTTTACATAGTTAAAGGAATACCAGTACCTCCCAGAAAAGGGGAAATAGTTTGCCTAACGTCTGGTGAGTTGTGGCACAGCCGGATGGGACATCCAGGCCATCAAGCCATCGACAAAATGATAAAAGGCAATAAAGTAATTGGGCTGCCTGATAAACGAGCAGTGGCAACGGTGGAGCACTGCGACGTCTGCAACAAGACAAAATCCACAAAAGCCAGAAGCAAGACGCTTATTCCTGTAAACTCTACACATGTGTTGGATCTTGTGCACGTCGACTGTTGGGGACCGGCACCGGAACTGGGAGTTAACGGTGAAAGGTTTCTTTTAACAATAATTGATGATTTTAGTAGGAAGGCCAATGTCATACCATTAATGAACAAGGGCCAATGCGTTGAGAAGCTGAAGGATTTCGTTGTAAAAGCAGAGCGGCAGACTGGTAAAAAGCTAAAACGTTTTAGGTCCGATAATGGTATGGAATTTTGCTCGCGAGAAATGGGGCAATTTCTCCGAGTTGGAATAAAACATGAGAAGACAAACATGTATACTCCCAGCCAAAATGGGGTAGCTGAAAGATACAATCCTACTCTTGTGCAGCGATTAAGATCGCTTTTATTCAAAAGCAAATTACCATTAAAATTTTGGACGGAAGCAGCATTGACGTCCACGTATATTTACAATTGTATGGGGCATCGATAAATCGAGTATAAAACTCCGTTTGAAATCTGGAATGGAAAGAAACCATCGGTAAAGCATATGAGACGTTTCGGATGCGCCGCATATGTCCACAAGCCTGGGCAATTAAGAAGTAAATTGGAATCGACTTCGGATCTTGGCTACATGGTTGGATACGCATTCGGTACAATAGGTTATCGTATCTGGCTACCGGAACTCAATAAGATAGTTGAAAGCAAAGCTGTTGCTTTTAACGAGGAAGTATGCTATGGTGATGGGAAAACATTAATTAATCACAATGTTAATGATTTTAGAATTCCGGAAGATGATGACGGCGATGATGCTGATACAGTTGGTAATACGGTACAACGCACTCCAGTTATTATTGCGGAGGGAGTTGCTGAAACGCCGAGGAAAGACGAGCAAGCGCCGACGCCTCCAACCAGAGACCAAGATGAAGCTGGTCCTAGCGGAGTGAAGCCAATGAGATGTAATCCTCGAGCTCCGGAAGAACGCGATGATTATCCACTGAGGAGTCAAGATAAGGAATCAGCTGAGACAAAGGTTCCTAAGAGTAAGGATTTTAATGTAGACTTTAGCAAAATCCAAAGAAATCAGGGACGAAAGCTGGGAAATTGGGAAATCGACTCAGAGGATGATGAGGAAACCATTGCAAATTGCACTGGTATCCTGGAGCGTTGACTAAAGCGTACGGACGTGGAGATTCCTAAGAGTTACAAACAGGCAATGGAATCTCCATACGCTAAAGAGTAGAGCGAAGCGATGAATGAAGAAATTGAGTTAATGGAGAAGTGAAATGTCTGGGACGTGGTTGAACCGAAATCTCATCACAGGATAATTCCTAACAGTTGGGTATTCGCAGTAAAAACTAATCCTAATGGCATTGTTTATCGTTTTAGAGCCAGATTGGTTGCTGGAGGTCATCGACAGGTCGAGGGTGAAGACTACGATGACGTATACTCTCCTGTAATCAATTTTTCAATTATTAGACTTTGCTTTGCTGCACTTGTTGGAGAGAAGAAATGGGTTCATCACCAGTTAGATATTGCAGGGGTGTATCTATATGGCGATTTACACCATAATATTTTAATGAGACCGCCGATAGGATTTGAGCACTTGGGGAAGGCTCTATCCTTAAAGAAGGCACTGTATGGTCTACACCAGAGTGGAAAAGAGTGGTTCCTACATCTGAGTGTAGCATTAAATAAATTAGGTTATAGAAACATCGAAGGAGCAGCCTGTTTATACGCTAAGTATTCCTGTATCGTGCTTGCCGTATATGTGGATGATGTGGCAATGTTTGCCAAATCAGATGAATATATTAATGAAGCTATTCTTGATTTACAGAGCGTGTACGATGCCAAAGCCATGGGGCCTATAACCGTTTTATTAGGTATCAATTTCGTGATAAAGGATGGATACATAGGGATTCACCAAGCGGATAAGATCGAGATGTTGCCGAAGAAATTTCCTGACATCAAGATGAAGCCGACGACCCTACCATTGGTAAAGGAAGCGACGCAGAAGACGTTTAAAGGGGAAGCTGTCAACGTCCCGTACAAGAACGTCATTGGAGCTCTTCTACACCTGGCGCAGAGGACGAGACCAGACATTTCATTGGCGGTGGTGTTCTTAGCCCAGTATGCAGCCAAGCCCACTATACATCACTGGGATCAACTGAAACGACTATTAAGTTATGTTTACTTCACAAAGTTTGATGTTCTAACTCTTTACAGGGGTAAATGTGGCAAAATGGATGGTAAATTACAGTTGGTGGCGCATGTAGATGCTTCATGGATTGCATGTCCAACAGACAGTAAATCCATTTCTGTATTTATAGTCAAGTGTGGAAATGGAATCGTATCTTGGCGAAGCGCTAAGCAGTCCTGTGTGGCGCAATCGACGATGGAAAGTGAGTATATCGCACTATCTGAAGTTGCAAAGGAAATGCTTTGGCTGAACCAGATAGTCTTTAACTGGGGAATTGTAGAATTTAGTGTTCCTATAGTATATTGCAACAATAAGTCAGCAATCCAATTCTCAAATAATCAGATTGAGAATGGGAGATCAAAGTATATTAAGGCCAGATATCATTTTCTGCGTGAATGTGTGCAAGAAAATGAATTTGAACTATGCTATGTTGAGACGACTGCTAATCTTGCAGACTTCCTAACAAAAGCATATGTTAAGCCTGCTTTGGATTTAGTTATATCAAAATTATTCAAATCATTAGTTTAAAAGGGACACTTTGTTTTGGAATTAGTCAAAATTATAATTAGATTCGCGATAATTGGTAAAGGGGAATTGTGTTGTATTTTAGTACCAACAATCGTCGTATTTAACTACCATTTTGCTTCAGTTATCTCATTTTTCAGGTTTTCTTTATTTGTTTCCATTTGCATGTGAATAAAATATCGAATACTAATGTGTTTTCTTAGTTACAGGTATAGCAGACCAATATCCTGTACTAAAAGTATGTTTGTACCAGATTGAATACGATTTACCATGTATATTAATGTTAGATTTTTAATTTAAATGGATTAATTACAATCCATATAGTCAATTTCCAATGAAATTGTCATCTAATTGACTAAAAATGCATAATAGAGCCAATCTAAATTAGTAGACTTAATTATTTAACATTAACAAGCCCAATTTCAATTAGTTTCAATAGCAATACATTGCAATAATCGTTTTAAACTTAATCAATAATCGTTATATCGATTCTATAT
>JAAFCF010004918.1:0-18620 GCA_013389785.1 Helicorthomorpha holstii
GTTCAGTTTCATTTAAGTTTAGGTTAAAATTTACTTAGAATTGTTTCATAATCATCATTCCTACATAGTGGGGTAATTAGTCTTAGCATTTTTACTTTTTTAACCTGGAAAACCTGGTCAACTAGTATTGGACAATTAAAAATAAAAGTTTCTTAAATTATAAATGTTTTTAAGAGCAATGACTGTTCTATTAAATTTAAACATCAAAATTACATATCTAAATAAAATTTCAAATACTTAGTTTATTAGTAAATCATTATTGAAGTTAGAAAGCCCTAAAACCTAGATTTTGAATTAAGTTAATTTTTCTTGTGAGAGTAGAGCTGAAATGTAGTAAATTTGTTGGGCTCTACTCCCAAAATTTATTTCCTATATTTTTAAAATATATTTACAAGATTTTCTTACCTTTTAATTGTTTTCCTTTTTCTTGAAGAAATAAAATTAAGTACTAAATTCACTTAGTACTAGCCTTTTGAAGAATTATTGATGTTTTCTTGATCAGTCTGGAGGATGTACAATTTAAAATTTTACTCCTCTCACAGTTTTTTAATTAACCAAGAATTTATTTTTTGTTAAAAATTTTATAAAAATTAATAATAATTAAAAGACAAAGTTTTCAATAAAAACTTCTTAAAACAAAAACCACAGGATCTTTCTTAGTGAATAGCTGAGCCCAAAAATGAGTGTGCTCAAACGTTTTGGGTTTTTATACTCCCACTATTGGGATGACCAAATATGGTTACAATTTAAATCAGCAACTTTTATTGGCTGAATTTGTTATTTTTTTTGCAACAATTTCTGAGTTACTAGGGCCAAGTGTTTCACTCCTATTGGTTATTACTAAAGATATATACCCTTTGTTTAGTTTAAAATATTTGATGGTGCAACAGGATCTTATTAAAATTCTGTTAAGCTTTTGTTTTAGTAATTTTCCACTTATTCTAGTGTCATGGATCTTTTAGTAAATTTAAATGTCTATGTTGCAATCATATGGAAAATGTCTTATAATTGCACAAAAGGTTTTATATGTTTTAAAGCAGTTGCTACTAAGCAATTCTGGAGTCAAACACTTTAGTCAATAGTTAATTTAATTTGAGTGCCTTGAGTTAATTGAAAAAATTGTTTTTTAAACTTTTTTCTATATTAATTATTCATTGATTAACTTATTTTAAGTGTTCGCAATATTGGGAAAATTATGTTTGCATTTAATTCTTTGTTTATCTTCCATTTGCCCATTACAAACAAAGAAATTCTTTTGCATCGTATGTTATGGTGCAATTTAAACTTTGAAATATAGAGGAGAAGGTTTTTTCCACCTCCCATTTCTCTTCTCAAGCTTACACTTCAAGAGGAGCAAAAGAGGGGGAAAAGTTTGTTGCACTAGTTAGTGCATCTTTCATTTTTGCTTTGTTTGTCCTCTCTGAAGGACAAATTGTTTTCTGGGTTTTTAGTGAATGAAATATGTAAACAAAATAGTAAGTGTTAAATAATTCTTTATTAAAATATATTTTTATGTTGTTTATAACAAATTTAAATGGGATTAAACGGGATTTAGTCGACAATTTGTTGCTGTATTATTGCATAATTACAGCTTATTGACATGCGTTTAAAGCTTCCCTTTTTTATGTTGTTTACAATCTCTTTTAAACAACTAGACGATTGTCTGAAATGTTGTGATGCTTCCTGTGTTTGAGTCACTTCTTGATAAGAGAATTGAGAATCGTTTATACTGTAAACTTTTAATGAAAGAGAACGCACGCACATATGCTGAATATGCTATGCTTTTCTTATTCTACAGTATTGCACATGACCCACAATAGAAATGAATAACATACTGGCTTCAACGTATTTTCGATTACACATTACTGTACAGTAGTATATGTTTATTTAAGTTTAAAATATGTTTATGTAACTCGCGGTATTATGCTAGTAGAAGTTATGTATGTATGCTACTAACATTAAAAATAAGTACGTTTTATTCCAACTATAAATTAAGAGTACTGTACAATGTATATGTTGTTTGAATTTTGATAGCGGCTTGCAACAAGTGTTGTGCAAGGGCACAAGTCATACATCTTGACAAAAACAAAATGAAAATGAAAGTTCTTAGAAATCATCTGCAGCACAAAGTCCAAGTAAATCACAGGAATTGACGAAATTGTCTCATATAATAAAGTTGGTTAAACATATTGTTTTATAAATAAATTTGGTAATGTCTTCACAGTCATAATAAAGTTGGTTAAACATATTGTGAAGACATTACCAAATTTATTTATAAAACAGTCATTACTACAGTATAAGAGTAATTTAAGCTCAATTTATTTTGCTGTCTAACAATAAAACATTGCAATCAACATTTACTGTATTTATTTCACTCTAATTCAATAATACACTGTACTTTTAAAAACAACCAGATTGTCGTGTAATGGAGGTTTAACAATCAGAGTTAGAAATGAAAGCAATCTTTGATACTGTATTAAAAAAAGCAATCGTTATCTTTAATAACTTTCATTTAATCCCATAAATAAAAATGTTATAAATTGCAAAATAGACTTAAACCGCAATTGTGTATATATACAGTATAGAGATGATGTTGATCAATTATTAATCCCAGTACAATTTTTTATTATTGTATGAAATTAACAATAATGACCTAATATGAAATGGAAAGTCCAATGGAAGATATTAAGATGCTTATTATAAATAATACCGTAAGTAAATGACAATAAACATTAATCAGTAAGCCAAGTAAATTTAGTAAAGTATTAAAAAATTCAATGTCAAAAGTGAATGAAGATTTAGGATGCAAAGAGAAAAAGAGAGCGAAAACCTGGGTTTACACAATATTACTTTTTAAATATCGATCAACATTGGTCATTTTAGCATGGCATTTACATTATACTGTAAGGGTGGGATAAAGTATTGGGTTGTAGCATCTACAAGGTGCCTGTAGGTGCTAAACTTGCGAGGTTGCAAAATAAAATGGTGTCATGTGACGAAAATGTAGGAAAGCGTAAAAAGTTTTGCAAAAAGTGTAGCATGTGCAAGAGTAGATGCTAAAAAGAGGACCATTTTGTACCACAATTTCTAGCTTGGTCGGGACCTTCCTACAATACACTGTAGATGCTACAAACACAATGGCAGCCCAAAGTTGTAGTTGTTGTAAAGATGGGAGATATATAAAAATGTTTATTTTATGCATTAAAAAATTCAATAAATGTTATATGTTTTAAATATCATCAATATATATCACCATTACTTTCAATTTGATTGATAATTGTAATAATGAATTTTATAATAAATGATATAAAATTAAAATTTTATAATAAATGATATAAAATTATAATTTATTATAAAATTATAAAAGGCAGTCGAATAGCCCAGTTGGTTAAAGCGTGGACTGGGAGTCGGAAGATTCGGAGTTCGAATCCCGACCACTGCCTACACGTGGAATGGATGATGGGTTTTTTTCATCCATTCCTCCTCGACTCATCCAGAGGATGGAAATGGTCGAGGAACAGTCGAGCCTCTGCTGACTTAAAATAAGAATAATTAAAGAATAAAAAATATATAATAGGTATGACTGATGTAGGGGTGGAGACGCAGGCAAGTGCTTGGAAGCTCCATAACCCCACTGTTAAAGGTTGAATTACCAAAAACAGTTAAAAAGAATAATAGTAATAGTATAAAATTATAATTTATTATAAAATTATAATTTATTATATAATTATAATTTACTATAAAATTATAATTTATTATAAAATTATATTTTTATATTTTGTTATAATTATCATTATGTTTATGTAATAATTATATTGATGAGTAATAATTAAATTTATCACATACAGTGGTTACTGCATGGGTTCTAGGGGTAAACGACGCCAACAATATGTAGCCAGGGAAATGTAGCCAGTAACATGACCTAGGAAGCCATGATGCAGATATAGATCATCTTTGTGTAAGTTTATCTCCCAATTTAAACTAACCTAATCTAAACGAATTTAATCTAACCTAATCTATTTTAATCTAACCTAACATTATTAATAGTGAAAACGAAGGTGACCTATGTTTGCGTCATGGCTTCCTAGGTCATGTTACTGGCTACATTTCCCTGGCTACATATTGTTGGCATCGTTTACTCCGGATACCTATGCTTGCTATTATTTTTTAGTAATTGTATCAGCTTTATTATTTTCTACAATATATATCACTTAAAACTTTCTATAATGTCTATTAATGTACAGTATATTTTTATTTTAAAATGTTTTAAATGTTTTTAAAATGTTTGTTTTTTTTCACTTTCATTATACAGTACTGTACATAACCTCTCGGCCATTTTGTTCTCAATACGCTGCACTACCATGTGCTTTTAAAAACAGTAATAAAAGGGTGAAAAGAATAACATGGAAAAAGTAATCCCTTTGCAACCCTTTTCCTATTCATTTTGTCAAGAGGTAGCATTACTTTTTCCTAGTTGATGGGAGGAGTGAAAAGTGTTTCCTACATTACGGAGGGTGGAAGTAGGAACACACAACTTTGGTATTTTTTATACGATTTTGCTGTAGACACTACACTTTCGTAGCATGCTACACATGTAGCATGTCCTATTTGCTACAATTGTAGCATTGCTACACGAAAATACTTTATCTCACCCTAAGTACAACACTGCAGGCAGGTGTCAGGGGAGGTGGCACACATCGCTTAGCAGCCAATGCACAATTTCTTTTATATTATTTTAGGAAAGTAATGCAAGTTCAGTTTTAAAAGTACTGTACTTTTTTAAATGTTGGGGTGATTAGTTATTATAAGCTAAATTTACTTTTTGGCTGGAATTTGTTTTCTACATAATGTTACCGTATTTGGTTATTTTAAATATTACAGTATAATTAAAGAAATCTATTGAAATACCCAAAAAATAAAGTGTGTCAAATAAAACTTTAAGAATACATGACCTTTGTGCTCATTTGTATTTAAAAGGCCACTGTAAGGACCCTTGTTTTAAACATCTGGTATTAATCAATGTTATTTTAGTCATAGGTTATATGACGTGCTAATTATAAGAAGTGAGGGGAAGCATTTGAAAATGAATAAAGTCGTTGTTTAAGCTCTTCCAAGTACAAATGGGGACAAAAGGTCACACATATTTTGGGGTAAAAAATGTTTTGGTAATAGAATATACAAAGAAGCAGCTATACTGGTAAAATTATTGTCATTCATGGTTAAAGCTTCCACTTCCAAGTCGTCAAATGACTTAGTCATTAACTGCAAAGTATGTTTAACAAGTCCAACAGCTAAAATGCCAAACACATGTTCATCTATACCATTAAAAAGAAATAAATTCAATGACAGACAATAAAAGCTAACAAAAATTAAAAAGCTAAATGTACCTTTCTTTATCTGAATATTCCTTCAACAACTTATTTAGCACAAAAAATACTTGATACAATACTTTTTCAGCATATTCATCACTGTCTGAACTACCCATAAGTATTTCCAATGTCATGGTAACCTACTATGAACATTTTACCATTATTGTTAATAAAAGTTTCTTTAACAAATTCTGCTATATAATCCAAACCATTACATAACTAAAATAAAATAAACACAATTTGACATACTGTTTGATCACATAGATGTTGATAAAACACGTTGCAGATGCAAAACATATTATGTTAAATTACGTGTACGGTATAATCTTTAATAGTTCCAAATTCTTGATCATGTGGTCGTGGATGATTGATTATTGATCAAGACACATATTGTGTCTGCAAGCATGCATATTCATAGTAGCTTGTGTTTGACTATTTTTACATAGTGTCATTTGTCACTTTGTGCAGTTGTTGTCATTTTATTTCTTCGTCACAACAAACAGTATTCAATAAATGTTCGAGTCTCAATATCTGAATTTGAAATGAAATTGTCTAGGGCCATGTTATTTTAAAAGCACCAGTTGCCTTTTTAACTCTTAAAGTTATTCAACACCGCTTTGTTGGTACTGTACATTATGATATCCTCAGAATACAGGAATTTTAAATTAAAAACCAAATTAGCAAAATAATGTTTACTTATGTAACAGTTTATGTAACGATTAGACAGCTTACTATTGTTTTTCAAAAACTTTTCTAAAGATTTTTTCTCGCTAGATTTGTCTAATAGCGAGTCGATAAACTGCAAGAGATCATGAAACACATGTTCATCTAACCCACTGAAAATAAATAAATTCAATGTCAGACAATAAAAACTAACACAAATTCAAAACCTAAACTCACCTTTCTTTATCTGAATATTCCTTCAACAACATATTTAGCACAAAAAAGACTTTATAACTGTCACTGGCAAATATGACTTATTACCATTTCAGTAATAATGGAATTTGCCTGAGCAATTTCATACGAAACGGTATGACAATTTTTAGATAGTTTTAATTAAAGAATCGGCACTTGGAGTTGTCAGTCCTTGACATATAAAACAATCTGTAGCAGGGGCAATCATGGCAGCGTCACTAAATCAGGCCTTGTCCAAGTTTTTACACTCACTAGCTTGGTGCTGACCCAGTGGTGCTACTGCGACCTCCGGTGCCACACTTCTTGTAGGGTTGGTTTGGTGCCTCACAGCTTATGTCTGGTGTTTTTTGGTGCGGTTGTTCACTAAGGAAGACGATGTTATGATGTTCACAATGTTAACCGGTGGTTACTGTAATATTTACAAGCGTAATAAACAAACAATGACTTTAATATATAGATAACTTCTCTTTATTTGGTTTCTGTTACAGCATTCGGTGCTTGGGCCCCTGAGGTAGCCAGTTAGGTTCTTGGAGTCCTAACTACTCCTGGGCTGGTGCCTGAGAGCTTTCTTTTCCAGCTCTCCTCCCAAGCTTTCGATCTGGCTTCTCAGTGCCCAATTTATACATGAAATAATGGGCAGAGCCATAAATATTATAATGACATAACCAACTATATTTTCCCCGATGGGCTAAACTACTATAGAAGGGGAATAAAGGTTAACAATAATAGGGGGAAACCTGCTTTCCCTATTAGAAACAGGTTTATACCTCTTCCCTACAATCTGTTGCCCTAGCAACCATACGTAATCATACGCAACTCCGTTGGGTCAGGCTACACCTCGGCCCCAAACGAAGTGGAAAACTTTACAATCGAGCCTGGCACAACAGACCAGTTTAAACTTATAATGGAAGTTATATAATACTACAAACTACAACTATATATATAAAAGTTATGAACTTATACAATATTAAACTTTTCATTTTATGCTTTTAACATTATCCCTTTTTGGAATGATATATCGATACTATTACATACAAAGAGTGCAGTGACTAACTAAACATAGTGTGAAAATCAAAGACATTCGCTTTGACAAATATATAGGGGTAGTATACACATTTTAAACTCTAATAGAGTTATCAGCAGTTAAGATGACAAACAGATAATGAATAAAATGTAAATATTTAAAAGTAACACTTAAAAAAACAGCTTTTGTGGAGCGAAACTAGACATTTATAGTATAACAACACTTAATAGATAATCTCTTAATAGGGCATGACATAGTTCAAATGACATAGACATATTTACAACGATATAAACTAAACAGTATTTAAGCGGTATATTATGAAGTAGTGACATTGACGTGACAGGCAATTAATGAATACACGACATTCTTTCAGTTTTGGCGATAATATGAGTGAAACAGTATTACTAGCAAAGGTGCATGAACATATATGAATAGCTAACAAGAGAAAATGAGCTTACAGTCGTAGTGGTTAACTAAACAATAAACTAGAACATAACCTTATAGTGTTGTATTGCCATGTTCTATAGTTAATTTAAAAGTATTTGAGCTTATGCGATAATATCTTCTCAAAGTAACAGTCTGTCTCTCAATGAATTCCCATAATTATAAACCTGATGCAAAACACAAAATAACATGCGGTTAAACATATATAAACATATAAACTACATATAATGTAACTGACAGTGATGCGGTTTTTATAAGGCGAAACAAACACACACAATTTCCTCAATCATATTGTAAACATAATTGTAGATGATCCATTGCAAAAATAAACTATGACTAAAACACAAAATTATATATACGAACAAGATTATATATGTGGAGATACTAAAAGGAACTTATATCAACTAAACGATTATACAAATGCTTACAAGTAGGAATAACGCTCTAAGTTAGGTTTTAACTTTGCAACTATGGTTACAACTTTTTACCAATGCTTGTTTATAAAAATGTGATATGATATACATAAGGTTTTACGCTTTCCCCAGAACATGTGCATTTAAATTCGGTTAAACTAAACTTGCATGTAAGATTCATTCAAAACCCAACTTTGGCTTATGCAAAAAAGGCTTTAAAACATAAAAACATAGTTCAAAACACTTTGGTGTAATATTCTTTCATAATATTTGATAAAAACTGCACACTGTTGTCTGAGATTAAATTACGGGGCAATCCATATCTAAGGAAAACTTCATTTACTAAAACTTTTGCCAAGGTGCTTGACTCACTATTAGGGAGAGCAAAGAACTCAACCCATCTCGTGGTAATGTCTTTGACTGAAAATATGAATCGATTTCTTCCTGAAGGTGGTAATGGTAACCAGTTGTCCTAGAGCACGAAGGGCGCGATTTTTGATGTTGGCGCCACAGCAAAGCTATGAGAACTTCAGCACATTGGGCGAGGTTTCTGTAGCGCAAGCTATGAGAAACAAACCTCGTTGGGCGCCATTTATGTAGCGGGGGCAATCACGGCGGCGTCACTAAATCAGTCCTTGTCCGAGTTTTTACACTCACTAGCTTGGTGCTGACCCAGTGGTGCTACTGCGACCTCCGGTGCCACACTTCTTGTAGGTTTGGTTTGGTGCCTCACAGCTTATTTCTGGTGTTCTTCGGTGCGGTTGTTCTCTAAGGAAGACGATGTTATGATGTTCACAATGTTAACCGGTGGTTACTGTAATATATACGAGCGTAATAAACAATGTATTTAATATATTTATAACTTCTCTTTATTCGGTTTTGGTTACAGCATTTGGTGCTTGGGCCCCTGGGGTAGCCAGTTAGGTTCTTCGACTCCTAACTACTTCTGGGCTGGTGCCTGAGAGCTTTCTTCTCCAGCTCTCCTCCCAAGCTCTCGATCTGGCTTCTCAGTGCTCAATTTATACATGAAATAATGGGCGAAGCCATAAATATTATAATGACATAACCAATTATATTTTCCCCTTTGGGCTAAACTACTATAGAAGGGGAATTAAGGTTAACAATAAAGGGGGGAAACCTGCTTTCCCTATTAGAAACAGGTTTATACCTCTTCCCTACAATCTGTTGCCTTAGCAACCATACGTAATCATATGCAACTCCGTTGGGTCAGGCTACAAATCCTTTAAATCAAAAAATACATATATAATTAATGCTTATAATGACACCGTATATAATTTAGTTATACTTTTAACCAAGAAGCAAAGCTTGGATGTGATGTTCGTGGAATCCAAATAGTAGAAAGTGGCCATAACTTTAAATAAACACCAGATGTAGGCGATACCAATTTTTGCATAAATTCTGACAATGGTGGCAAAATTAAAAGCAAATGCCAAGTAATGCTAAAACAATATTCTACCGCACAATAAACCTGTATTTTACAAAGTAGATGTACCAGATTTTATGATTGGTGGTCGTTTATATCCTCCCAGTTCACTGTATTCAATTCTTTCACTAGAGTTTTGTGGATCCTGCATTCTCAATCGATTGTAGATCATTTGGGGACCCCATTCATTATGTACCCTGGATACTAATAAACATTAAAACCTACTTAATATACTTAATCATAATTATGAGTAGCAATGAATTACCTTTAATGTGTCCTCGTTTCCCAAATCGTTGCACAAAAACTGCATCGACTCAAGCACAGTTTTTTGTTTCCTCATCAACAGAAGATACGTTACAAAATTCTCTTACATTTTGTGTATCAATGTCACTACTCTTTTTTGCTATAAATTTAGCAATTCATTTTTGTATCTATGGCATTAAAGAAAACGATTGCAGTAATGTAAAATTATTCAGTGTAAAATTTCAATTACTTCTTCTGAATCGCATTTAACGAGACAGTTTCCTTTGTCGTCCTTGTCTGCCAATTTTGTCTTAAGTTTTAATTTTTCCTTACTTTCCCATTCTGCATAACCATCCATGTACTCTAGTGAAACACTTTTCAAGAATAATAATTGATTTTTAATTTCATGAATACGTGTTTTGACATTGTTAGTTTCTGAAACAGAGAATCATAATATTACTATTTCAATCATGTAAATCTATCTACTTTATGAGCAAATTTACTAGGATTAATCTTCTATGGGTTTCCATATTGTGTAATCTTTCCTCAAGAGCTGGTGGAACTATCTCGGTATCTGCCGACTATCTGTCTGTGAACTATTTTCATTAGGCGTCTTATTAATGAATGATTTCTTTCATATTAGAATATAATTGAATATGACAGTTAAAATACCTTTAAACATGTTTTTTATATTGAGATCTTGACACGTAAATGGCATCAATTCTAGCATAAATTAACTGTTGTTTGAATGTTTTAGGAGCTTCCTAGTCACTATTGAACAAGGATTGGGCAGCAATCTACAATTTAGATTATCATATACATTAGCCACATCAATTCTAAAATACCTGTCATTTTGTTTTGAGTGGATTCATATTTAAAAGTAATCACCATACATTTGAATCTAAAGTTGCTCTGCAAATTGTTGGAATTTGCTCATTGATTAATTTGGGAAAGTGTGTAAGGAATTTTGGTTCTGTAGTCGCTTAATAAATATTGGGGGAATAGGTCAATGACCTGTGTCTGTACTCTCCGTAACAATATTAACACAACTTCCGTGCGTGCTCGAATGACGACACCTTTTCAATGTTATTATTCCTCTAGGTTGAAGTGATCAGCAGAGATACGCTGTCTATACCGTGAACGCCTTTAAAGCAAGATGGCGACTACCGATTTCCTCCACGTGGGTTACTTTCTGATGCACCGATTTAATAGATATGTATACTTGTTATCTTGAGTTTATATCATTGATTACCGATGGTGCAGATTAACAATACGATAATTCGGCCTGGACTGAAGTCACCTTTTTAGATAAGTACTGAATAACTTTGCTTACCTTAACCCTACTGCTTGTGAGTGTATCCTTTGCTCTAGGGATTCGTTCCTTATTGACTCCCACAAATGACGAGAGTAGTTCGAACGACAGCCTTTACAAGGCCTTCTGTAAAGCATCACCAATTCTAGGTTAAATTTGAGCATTCACCAATATCTCTCTCTAAAGTATTGTATTCTTTTATTCCTTGTAGATTCTCAACTCGGATATGCTTCACTTGTAATAAATGCAGGCAAAACAACAACAGATTTCAATATCACTGCTTAGTTTAATGAATACTTTCTTTATCCAAATTATGTATATTGCTCCAACGAACCAAACACAACAAATTTCCTGATTTTGTATTTCCAAAAGTAAGACTAGTTCACTCGCTATTTAGTGCACGAGGTGAGTCGAAGAGTTGAAGTTTATTCTAAACTAAACAATATTCAACTGACTACCTCGCTTCACTCACCTCTCTTTTTATAATAAATTGACACTTAATCCTTTTGGTTACCTCCCCCCCCCCCCGGTACCCCTTTACTTTCTAATTCAAGACCCCTGACTTGGGGCCTTTCCACAAGTGTTTCGTTTTTTGTAAGTTAATGGATGGTGAAAGATTGCTTGCTTATTTGAGTAACAATGTAGTGATATATACTGTAAATTCATTAAAATAAAAATTGGTTTATTCTTTATTCCATTTGTATTTTGTATTCTTTATTCCATGCTACTCTAGAGGAAAAACTCTAACTAAACTAGACCTCTTGACCCCTGCATTTAGGCAACGACATAAACTATTGACATACGATTGCATGGGGTGGCGATTCAACAAAACAAAATAATAAGTGCGTTTATCTCTCGATTGAGACACGTAAATTACGAATAACGCATAAATCTATCGCAAAAAGCTATAAAATGGCCCCTTTGTCCGCGATATGGACACGAAACAATAGCAGGTTACCATAGGCAAACGCATCGGAAAAACAGTGTGCAATATATATATATTTATTCATTTATAGTGACATTTGTCACATAATGAAGGAGAGAGTGGTAAATTAGAAAACAACAACTGCTACTTTAACAGCAATAACAAAAAATTAATTGTGAAATTAATAATCAATAGTTAAATTGTTTAACCTTTACACAATCACAAAATCAATTTTCTTTACTTAACATATCTAACAAACTAAACTTTGCTCTCAAACATTTACATTGAAATAATATTACAAAATCATTAATTGTACTTTGTCAATTTGCATAATTTATAATACAGCTTCCCTTATAATATTTCAGTCCAAACAAATACTCTTTACCCCCAAACATTTTCTTTCTTAATCACTGACATACAAATCAATCAGAAGTATTAACAAAAATAACTTATTCAGTTCCAGAGAAAAAACATTTGCATTCAAACATATTATTTAACTTATTAAACACTCAAATTTTCAACTGTTTCCTTTGTTGTTTCCCTAATGCTGTGTAACTTCTCTTTAGCAATTATATTCTGTGTTTTATAATCGTAATAAAAGCAGCAATCATCAATCATCAATTTGTCTCTAATCAAAGTTGCCTTTTTTCCTGTTTGACAAGCCTCAAACTTAAATGGACTTAGAAGTTTTCTTATTTTACGAGTTTCTACACAATAGTCTTGACAAATGTATACATCTTCTTTACTTGATCTTTTACCCTTACTGCTTTTCAAAAACTGATGAAAAACCTGGTTTTTAACAATAAGTGATACAAACTTCAACATTACAATTTTTAATGGCTTATTTCCTTGTAGATAATAAATTTCCGAAATCATATCTTCTTTCAGTTCATAACCCAGCTTTTCACGCAAAAACAAACACATGGATTCAAAAGCACTGCCCACCTGTTCAATGTTGTAAAATATCAGATTCTTACGTTTTGCATAATCAGATTCACGTCTAAATGCCTCCATAACACTTCCCAAGTCTGAACTATGAATTTCAGAAATTTTTTGAATATCTGCAATCTCATTTTTTCTCAGTTCATTTTCTTTCTCAAAATAACAACATCTTCCTGTAATTACAGCTTCTAATTTCACTAACTCATCCTTCAGTTTAACATACAACTGTTCACCATATGAAACAATGGGTGCACTCATTTTTTCAACCAAGTTTTCCATAGTTTTGTCCAAATAAGTTGTCATATCTTGACTAGTTTTATCTCCATGGTCAGCCTGCTTTGTAGTTACTAAATTCTTGTCCGTTGTTTTCTTCTTAGGCATGTTGAATATCAGATACCGTAAATACTTCACAATTATTAACCCTTAGGAGACTTGTATGTGCCTTTGAAGCGCCAAGCAATTTTATTTTTGAATAAATCATTTATTTTTTGACAAAATCTCTTGACATTTTTTGTAATCCTTAAATTAAGTGTATATTTCATGAATGTAAAACCAAAAAAATTTTAATTTTAATAGAAAATTTTTAAACAAATGTTTTGTAACTTTGTAACACAAATGCATTTAAGAGCCTGACAGGCGCTTCAAGGCTATACACATATACATGCATAAGTAACATGATACAGTATGCTGAAACATGTTATGTCTGAGATTGAAATTAGATGTTTATTTATATTTGTGTGTATAGACATATAATAGGTTTAAGCTTGAATAAAATTGTTTTTCAGTTACAGTACATAAATGCAATTTTTTATAAACAAAAGTGGCCATGAATAGTTCTATTGCTGATATTAGTGAACTTTTGAATACATTTTGACAATGAAGTTGATGACAGTGAAAGTGATATAAGTGAAGATGACCACTTTAGTGAAACTTTTGATGTTTGTGATGTGATAGAGATGAAGCTAATAAAATTTCAACTAAATCAAGTTCAACTACACACCCTTTGCCAAAAGATAGTACACTATAGTATTGTAAGCTCCAACTTTATGGAAAAAAATCCTGCACATAATAAAATAAAGGAAAAAATTGATAAAGTAATTTTGGCACCAGGAATTATTTTATAACAAATTGATGCATTTCATTCATTTATTATCAAAAAAGTTGTAGAGATGATTGCGTTGCATACAAACCAAGAAGTTGATAAAATATATAATGTAATTTGAACACTAAGTGGAAAGTTGTAGAAAACATTAAAATTGACACATTTATTGGTTTATTATTATGTGCAGGACATAAGAAATCATCAAATCCAAATGTTAACAATTTATAAAAAAAAATTATGGACTCCCAATGCTCATTTCAAACAAATATCTAGATTTATTAGATTTGATGACATAACAGAAATTGCTGCATATACTTTATTTACAAAAACACCCAAATTGAAATGAAATACATCACTGCAAAAGAACCAGTTTATTGGTTGCTAAAGCAGAAGACTGGGTAGAGAACAATGGCTCAATATTAGAATTACTATAGTAAAACAATCAAAATTAAATAGTCAATAATGCATGTTTCTGGCTCTTCAGCACAAGAAGAATCAGAACTGAAAAAATTACAAGATTTCAGTGTTATTTGTGTATATCTACACATCAAATATTTGTAAGTTTGTTCTAAATGTCGAAAATGTATGTAAACAGCATTCTGCCATTGATTGTAATAGCTGCATTTAAAATTTTAAATTTATTATGTGTAAAATTTTATCATTTCATATTAAAAGTTGTATAAAATTATATTTGTATATAAATTGCTTCAAGAATAGGTTAGTTATGAGGAAATCTATGAAGCGCCTGTGAGGCGCATAAGTGCAACCACATTACTAATTTTAACAAGTCTCCTAAGGGTTAAACAAACAATTATTTCACATAACCTATGACTGTAGCAACCAAATTATATAGAGCAAAAATTCACACGTCTGTTCCGGACCAAGGCTAACCACTCTCTCACAGTGTGCAATATGCAGGCAACACTAACGAGCGAATTTGCGAAGACGAGGTGCGATAAATTAAAAGTAAACGTAAAAGTTCAGATCGCACGACTTGCGGGAAGAACTTAGAATACAGCCAAGATTTCGTAGGCTGAGTGAACAGCTTAGTGAGAAAGTCTGCGACATTGATGGCTGAGGCAACTGGCTCTAACTGGAAATCGTTCCGGGCATAACACTCTCGAACATGGTGGTAACGGATGTCGATGTGTTTGGTCCGATCATTCTCGGTTGCGGTTTCAGCATACTGCCGGGCGGCTTGGTTGTCGCAATACAAGATTGGCAAACCATTCATGGTTTGAGCCAAAAGTGACAAATTGATCACATGAGAAATCCAAGTAATTTCTTTCACTGCCAGGGCCATGGCCATAAACTCTGCTTCCATTGTGCTGAGAGTGACGGACTTCTGTTTCTGGGACTTCCAACTGATTACACCAGCACCCAAGAAGACGATGAAGCTGGAAACGAACGTCTGTCAATCGGTGAAGATGCCCAAATTGCATCCACAAATGTAGACAGTCTGTCACAGGGATAGGCTGGATGGACATGGTAGACACACAACTGGTGCTGACTGGTGGCCTCCAGATAACAGGCGACACGACATAACTGGTACCAGTGAGCAACGGTGGGCTCAGAGCAATACTGGGCAAGCCAGGTAAAGGCAAACAGGACATCTGGTCTTGTGCGGTTGGCTATGAACATGAGGCTTCCCAACAGCTCACGGTATGGCACGTTGTTAAGTTGAAATGGTTTAACTTTGCGAGGATTCACATGATCAAGAATGACTATTGGCAGAGATGAGCAGATGTTGTTCATGGTAGGAAACTTTGACCGAAGGCCGGAGATATACGGAGTTTGATGGAGACTAATGGACCCATCTTTATACACGAAGTGGATACCCAAGAGCTTCTCAACTGGTCCGACAATGCGTACATCAAACAATCCTTTAATATCATGGATGGTGGCGGCATTAACATCCTTCGTGACTCCAAGAACAGCCATATCATCGATGTAAACTTGGATCACACATTGGCCCCTCTGATAAAAACAGTTCGTACCCTTGATGGCGATGAAACCAATGGTGGCAAGGGAGGCGTCCAAATGCAAATACCATTCCCTTCCACTTTGGTGAAGTCCATATATGGCACGATACAATCGGCATGACAAGCGAGGGTCTGCATCTAACCCTTCTGGTAACTTCATCCAAATGTTATGATGCAATGGTCTATACAGATAGGCACCTACTACATCAAGCTGGACATGGTCCCATTTCAACTGTCTGACCAAAATGGCAAAGCACAGGCGGATGAGAGTAAAGTTGATTACCGGCAAAAATACTTCGTCAAAGTCAAAACCCTCTTTCTGGCAATGACCTCCGGTGACCAGCCGAGCTTGGTAACGAATAATCTCTCCAGTTGGTGCTTTTTAAAGGCAAAAACCCATCGACATGGTATTTGGCGCTGATTAACTGGTGGAGTTGCTAGTGTCCAGACCTTGTGTATAGCCATCATATCCAGTTCTTCCTGGATGGCAACTTGCCAGGCATCGCGATTGAGAGACAACATAGCTTCACGGTATGTTTCAGGCGCCAAGTTATCAGGACTTCTCGTAGCTAGTAGTCATTTCTGTACGTCAACATCATCATCATCATCATGCAAAGTAAGAGCAGACATATCTATCTGGCATTCAGCAAGACCCTCTGGTTCTGGTGAGTTTAATTACGTTAGGTTAGTTTAATTACGTTAGGTTAGTTTCATTATGTTAAGTTAGTTTCATTACATTAGGTTAGTTTAATTTTGTTAGGTTAGTTTAATAAGGTTAGGTTACTTTAATTGGGTTAGGTTAGGTTAGTTTAATAAGGTTAAGTTAGTTTAATCAGGTTGGGTTAGGTTAGTTTAATCAGGTTGGGTTAGGTTAGTTTAATCAGGTTGGGTTAGGTTAGTTTAATCAGGTTAGGTTAGATTATTTTAATCAGGTTGGGTTAGGTTAGATTATTTTAATCAGGTTATGTTTGGTTAGTTTAATTAGGTTAGGTTAGTTTAATCAGGTTTGAATAGGTTATATCATTAAAGCCAAATAAATGGTAGCGTAGCGCCACAGGGCCTCTTGTGTCTACTTAAAAGTCTACGTAGCTTCCACTAAATGTCTACTTAAAAGTCTACGTAGATTCAACTAACTTTCTACTTCAATTTCTACATAGATTCAACTCACTTTCTACATAAAATTCAATGTAAAAAATAGTGTAATCTACTAAGAATCTACATAAAAATGTAGTTGCAAATCTCCGTAGAATCTACCTAATTCTACCAGACATTTATATGCACATTTCTTCGTGTTTCATCTATGTGGCATCTACAAGACTTGACACGTAGAATTAAAGTAGGTTGTGCTACTTGGGTTGGTTGCTATGGTAACGCATAGCCCAATAGATGGCGCATACGTAAAAAACATTTAATGCAAACAAATGAACTCTTTTCTTAATAACTCAGCGCTGAATTATCAAATAACGACAAAAGAAATATCAAAATGATCAGATAATTACTGCTGAATCTGTGGAACTAACTGCACAATTGCTGGTACACGAATACTGAGATTGTAGAGCTCCCATAGAGTTAACACAGGGCGAAAGTCCCACCGCTCCATAACTCCGAAACTAAACATTGGCAAATTATTAAATTAATATATGTAATAGCCCCTACCAAGGGCTTTCCGACAAGGTATAGTAGATCGATGGCGGTGAAATCCTTTGGGAGATATGAATAAATTACTGGCAATGTAGAGCTCCCATAGAGTTAACACAGGGCGGACGTCCCATCGCTCCATAACTCCGAAATTAAACATTGGATAATTATTACATTAATATATGTAATAGCCCTTATTACGGGCTTTCAGAAAATGTATAGTAGATCAATGGCGTTGAAATACTTTGGGAGATATGAATAAATTACTGGCAATGTAGAGCTCCCATAGAGTTAATACAGGGCGGAAGTCCCATCGCTCCATAACTCCGAAACTAAACCTTGGAAAATTATTAAATTACTATATGTAATAGCCCTTATTAAGGACTTTCAGAAAAGGTATAGTAGATCGATGGCGTTCAAATACTTTGGGAGATATGAATAAATTACTTTCATTGTAGAGCTCCCATAGAGTTAGCACAGGGCGGAAGAGCCATCGCTCCATAACTCCGAAACTAACTATTAGAAAATTCTGAAATTAAAATATATAATAGAGCTCATCAAGAGCTTTCAGAAACTGTTTAGCGTATGAATGCCGGTGGAATATTTGTTTTAAAGTTTTTTATTTAAATTTTGTTTTTACATTGTTTTACTAAGATTTTTTTTAACCCAGTTCGTATACAATTAAAACAGGTGATATTTTTTTTTAAAAACATTTATTTCATTTAGTTTATATGTGTACTTTTACAATATATGTGTTGATTTTATGATTCTCAATACTGGATTCGTGTCCCAATAGCGTTCATTTGACTACGATACATGTCGATATCACGATAGCGATTACGAATCTGAATCTGGTGCTTACTTCCA